>ML806531.1:42877-87904 GCA_009831015.1 Picea engelmannii | reverse complement strand
GGAAATGGGATTGGTGTTGTCCTAATGAAAGAAGGAGGGCCCATGACTTTTGAAAGTCGACCACTCAAGGGAAAGGACTTACACAAACCCATTTATGAGAAGGAAATGATGGAAGTACTACATGCATTGAAGAAGTGGCGTCCTTACCTAATAGGTAGGCACTTCAAGGTCAAAACAAAACATGATAGTCTTAAATATTTCTTGGAACAAAGGCTATCTTCAAAAGAACAACAAAAATGGGTAACTAAGATATTGGGTTATGATTTTAAAATCATCTATAAAAAGGGAAGCAAAATGTTGTGGTAGATGCACTCTCAAGAAAGGATGAATATGTTGAGGCCTTTCTTTGTGCTATCTCGATCATCCAACCTGATTGGATTATAGAAGCAAGGGATGAATGGAAGAATGAAGAAAAAGTGTGGACTCTCATTCAAAGGTTGCAGCAGGATTCCAGTGCATCAAATACATTTACATGGAAAAATGATTCACTATAGTACAAATATCACATATATTTATGTAAGAACTCCCAACTCAAACAAAAGGTACTATTGGAATGGAATTGTTTTGGGATGGGCTTAAAACTGATGTTCAAAGGTTTGTGGCAGAATGTTTGGTTTGCCAACAAAATAATGTGGAAACAATTAAGACCCCTGGTCTTTTACAACCATTAGCCATCCCAAGTTAGCGTTGGGAGGAGGTTTCCATGGATTTCATCACAGGGTTACCAAAGTCTGAAGGAAAGAGTGTCATCATGGTTATTGTTGATAGACTAACCAAGTATGCACACTTTTGTGCACTCTCTCATCCCTTCGAAGCTATTAAAGTTTCCACTGCATTCATGGATACAATTGAAAACCTACATGGCAACCCAAAGATTATTGTAAGTGACAGAGATCCCATCTTCACTGGACATTTTTGGACATAATTATTTTCTTTTTTGGGTACTCAATTGATTCATAGCTCATCCTATCATCCTCAGTCTTATGGACAAATTTATATAGTGAACAAATATATGGAAGGCTAGATTTGTTTATTTGTCTCTGATAAAAAAACACGATGGTTCAAATGTTTACCCTTAGCAAAATGGTGGTATAACACTTCCTTTCATATTGCAACAAAAATGACACCATTTATGGAACTCTATGTATACCACCCTCCTTCCATCACTTCTTCTCTAAAAGAAAAATCTAAGGTTCAAGCAGTGGAAGATCACATCGAACATAAACAACAAGTTCTCCAATTATTAAAGGACAACCTGACCATGGCACAAAATCACATGAAACAACAAGCAAATCAACCTCGTAGTGAAAGAATTTTTGAAGTAGGGGATTGGGTGTTTTTAATACTACAACCATACAAACAGATGTCCCTCAAGCAAGCGAAGAAGGATAATAAGTTATCACCAAAGTACTATGGACCTTATAAGGTGTTGCAAAAGATTGGTACTATGGCATACAAATTGGAGTTGCCCACATCTTCACGAGTACACCCATTTTTCCATGTTTCATGCTTAAAGAAGGTTATAGGCGACAAGATCCCAGTTCAAACTATATTTCTAGAACTTGATGAGGAAGGAAAAATCATATTGGAGCCTGAAGCCATCACTAACACAAGAATTCTCCAGCTGAGGAATAGATCCATTTTAGAGTACTCAAGCATTGTGGACAACACGTGTCTCAAGGGGAGGGGAACGTTAAGCCCTTATATTGGCTCATTACCCTTTAATTGGGGCATATTACATTAGTAATATTATTTTATTTATGTCAGATTTATTCCATTAGTTGTAGTTATACCTCCTAGTCTCCTATATATACGAAGGAGACATTTTCATTTGGAATCATCTTGTACTTGAAAATTTATGTGGGGTAAAAGGAGCTTGCCCCCTCAAACAGGCTTATTATTTGAAATTATCTATTTTTCAAGGCGTTGAGTACTTATTCTGAGGTTTTTCTATGCTATATTGATATTTGGTTCTTGAAAAAAACCCTAAACCAGTTACCTATATTAGTTAGCAACACTAATTCCTTAACTGGAAATAGAAAACCATAAAAAAAACCATGTGCCGAAAAACTGCCCAACAATGGAAATGAAAATCTAGGCAACACAAAAAAATGAGAAAAAAATGTGACACGTGCAAATAATATAACACATACCCAACATTCTCCCACTTGTTGTTTTCTTTGCATACAGGGTGTTACAGGGTTACATAGTTAACAATCCAGGGAACTAATGCCCATGGATCCTCTACACCAAGAGAAATTCTCAGTGCTCACAGATTTTGTTAATGAATCTGCAACATTACTCAAAGTGTCCACCTTCATCACCAATACTTTATTTTATTCAACCATGTCTCTCAAAAAGTGATATTGAATATCAATATGTTTTGTCTTTTAATGATAAGTTGGGTTGTTTGCCAAAAAAATTTCACTCTAGCTGTAACAATCTATCCTTACAACTTGTTGTACCAACCCAATACCTGAACACAATATTTGTAACCATTTTGCTTCCTTACTTGCATGAGTGGCTGCCATGTATTCAACTTTTGTAGTTGAAAGTGCCAATACAATCTGTCTAGATCTCCAACCTAGTTTGCATCCACAAAGACATGTATATCCATCACTCTGTCCAATCCCGATCTTCCTTGGTAGCACAATCCATAGCTAGTAGTTCCATGCAAATACATGAAAACCCTTTTTACTATTGTCCAATGATCCTTCCCTAGTTTTGACATATACTTGCTCACAACTCCCACTGCATGTACAATGTCCAGTCTAGTACATACCATTGCATACATAAAACTTCCAACTTCACTCGGATATGGAATACGAGACATGTCCTCATCCTCTTCCTATGTCTTGGAACACTGATCCACATATAATTTTACACCAACAGGGATAAGAACCTTTTCTGGTTTACATTCCTACATATTAAACCTCTGCAAGTATCGATATATTTTCTCTCACTTAACCAGAGTTTCCTCTTTTTCTAATCTCTTTTAATTTCCATGCCCAAAATGAAATTTGAAGTACCAAGATCCTTCATGTCAAATTGAGAGGAAAATTGAGTTTTCACCTCCTGGATAAATCAAATGATCACCAATTAATTTAAAATACACACAATGATCCTCTTTGATCCTATAAGTATCAAATTTTTTATACCACATCCTCGATGATTATTTTAAACCATAGAGGGAATTTTCCAGGCTCCATACCATCTCCTTATTTCCCTCCAAAACAAATCCTTCTGGCTGTTTCATATAGATTTCTTCTTCCAGATCCCCATGTAGGAATGTTGTCTTCACATCCATCTATTATACTTAAAAATCAAATGAAACAACATATAACATAAATCTTATAGAGGTTAACTTGGCAACAAGAGAAAAAATATCACCAAAACAAATTCCCTCAACCTGGGAATAACCCTTTTCTACTAATCGAGCTTCATATTTCTCCACTTTTCTTTCTGCATTCAACTTCTTTTTAAATACCCATTTTATTCCAACGGGATTTCTTCCAATCGGAAGCTCCACTAGATCTGCATCCTCATTCTTATCTAAGGATGTTATTTCTTAGTCCTTCTTATCTAGGTTACTCTTTTTTACCTTTGGAAAATGAACATATGCATCACAACCAAATACCTTGAGATGTGTGAGAGAAGGTTTCTTAGCAGTACATACCTCTTGTGGATTCTTTTCATCCAGCGCTGACGAGGGTGATCTGTTGACCAAGTAACGTGCAGTACCCACTGCCTCTGCCCAAAATTATTTCCCTAACCCGACACCACTCAACATGCACCTTGTTTTTTCCATCAACATCATTTTCATCCTTTCTGCAACTTCGTTCTTTTGAGGCTTATATGGTGTAGTATTCTACCTTTCTATACCACACTTCTTACAAAATTCTTCAAATTCATTCTCGTAGAAATCTTCTCCATTATATGTCCTCAACACCTTAATTCTTTTCTCTATTTGATTCTCAACAAGAGAATTAAACTCTTTAAACCTGTCAAAGACTTCATATTTCATCCTAAGTAAATATATCCAAGTATTCCTCGAGAGGTCATCTATAAATGGGACATAGTACACATATTTTCCCAATGATGGGACTGACACAGTTCCAAAAACATCACTGTGAACTAGCTCCAAAATTCCTTTTTCCCTCATTGCACCAAAAGGGAATCTTACCCAATTCTTCTTTCCATATACACAATGTTCACAGAAATCAAGATCTAGAGAGTAGTTAGACATAGCTTCAACCATACCTTTACCATGTCGTAGTCGAAGACCCCTATTTCAAATATGCCCCAGTATTTAATGCCACATCATAACCTTTCCTCCAAAGACAATAGGAGTTATTTCTTATTCAACTCCAATATCAGGAACAATGGAACTATTACACCCATCACTAATAGTGCTTGCTTGTATCTTATATATAGTTCCAAACCGAATTCCTTTAAACAACACCATTTCTCCTCGAACCATCCTACAATTTTCCTTTTCAAATTTTATTTTTACCCTTGCATCATCTATTTTGCTTACAAAAATCAAATTTCTTGCCAATCCTAGGATGTGAAGAACACTAGGTAGTGTTCTAATCTTTCCATTTATGAGCTCAACTTGAATTTTCCTTGTCGTATGATTCTGGTGGTTGAATCATCCCCTAAGAAAATATTACCTCCATCATACCTTTCATATTCACAAAAATAATCCCTGTGGGGAGTCATATGAAAGGATGCACTTGAGTCAACCAACCATGCCTCATTACCTACATGTGTTCTTTAAGAAGCCAAGTACACATCCCCTCCTTCTTCCTTGGAGGTATTTTCTTCTATAGAAGGATATTCTTCAAATCCCTTATTTTTCTCAACTTTGGATCTACATTTCTTCTTGTAGTGCACATGTTTTCCACATCTCCAAGATACATTTACAAACTTTCCAAGAGATTTATATCTACCCTTAAACTTAGATATCCCACTTTAGAACTTAGATATATTTATTTCATGGGAGCATCCTCTTGTAAATAATGCATATGTTCTCTGTCCTTCTATATTATTCCATATCATCTCCTCTAACAATAAGGATGAGACCACTTCAACAAAATTCAAGGAAGTTGTATTACTACCTATGGCCACAACCAGAATATCCCACGAGTCTGGTAAAGAACACAGTAAATTGATACACTTATCTTCATCTGAAATTTTAATCTCAACATATACTAACTGACTTACCACAATATTTAAGGCATTCAAATGGTCTGCCACCGAGTCTCCATCTCTCATACTTAGGTTATACAACTTCTTTCTAAGGAATAGTTTATTTACTAGGGACTTATATTGATACAAATTCCCCAACTTATCCCATAAATCCTTGGTTGTACCTTCCTCTAACACATTCAGTAACATTGAATCTAAGGGACACAGTCGCATTGTGCTCTTTTCCATTGAATCCAACTTTTTCCAGTCATCTATTGAAGTTTCGGTAGGTGCAGTACCTGGATCCATCGCAATCCACTAATGTTTTTCCACCAATAGATCTTCCATATTGAGCTTCAACAACTCAAAACTTTGCCCATTAAACTTCTCTATCTCCATTTTCGAATTGCTTGGCTTTTCTTTTCACCTAAAAAATCAATACCATAGATCTCCCATTGTAACAAGGCTTATCACAGTCCTAATCCAAACCCTTGACCATAAAAGCATCCCCCTAAATCTAACAAAGATCTGATACCAAATATATATTTTAACCTTGTACAATATTTACAACAAAGAGATTTTCAGCAAAAGAACAAAAAAGATACAATAGAAAATACAAAAATTACACACATATTTTTTCCCTAGAAACCCAAACTGAGAAAACCAACATATTCTATATTCATTCATAGTGATATATTGTTTACAATACAATATACATATAGTCTCCAGCGGCATCCAAAACCCTAACCCCATGACCTAGATTAGTCAACAACACTAATTCCTTAACCCTAAATAGAAAACCATCAACAAAAACCATGTTCTTGAAAAATTCCCAACAATGTACACACAAATCGAGGCAACACAAAAAATGAGGCAAAAATACAACACGTTTTTCGAGGAAAATGAGCGAGGTGCATTTCTTATGCCACAATATTTTTTTTCATGAACTTAATAAGCACCCTTATGGAGTCAATCATAGTTTCATATCTATAAAATGACTGAACGTGAACCCTATCATATGAGCATAGACCATTCAGGTGCAAAAAATCCCATTTTCATGGAAACATTTATAAGGACTTCCCCTAAAATTTGAAAAACACATAAGTAGGATGGTTTCTCAAAAATCCAACGCAAAAAGAAGGTAGGTAGAAGGGAAAATAAACAACTAGGTGCACCCACAGAGAACAATAAAGATAACAAGTTCCAATCCTTGGAGGGGGAGACTAGTGAACAGAGAGAGGAAGAGAAACCAAAAGATCAAATGGAATAAATATAGAATACAAGAAAAAAGGGTGAGAAAATATGAAAAATAATAAAGACTTCCCCAGATCTAGGGGAAGACTGTCTAGGAGAGGTGAAAGTAGAGATGAAAGATACCCAGAATCAAGAATCTAAGTTAGAAGAGAAAGAAGAGTCAGAGACTACACATGATATGTATCTAGAGGAAGTGGAGGTGGACATGACATCCCTAACAACAGAGTGTAGAGAGAAAAAATTCAATAATATGTCAATTCACCAACTATGCTAATCAAATTTTAGTGGAGCTGTCAGTTGGGAAAACCATTGTTGCTCCCAATAAGTATATGGGTGTTCGATTATTTGGGTTGCAAGTTTAATGAAATGGTTCTCCTATGGAGTAGAAGAAAAAAGTCCCTAAGTCATGGAGGAACAATAAAGAAGCCTTGACCTCCATGGGTCCAATTAAATCCACTTGGGCGACCATGTATTATTGTGTGCACGAGGATGATTTTGTCTAGTTATTTTGAAAAGAGGAGATAAGGGAGGTTGAATAGGTAGAGGAGCATGTTTTCCTATAGAGAAGGAGTATTCCAAAGAGTGATATCTTAAATGAAGTTGAAGAATGGGTTCTAGACCCATTCTACACTAGAACATGAGACACCAAACACTTCAGGATGGTGGAGGATTATTGTTTGGTTAAAGCTATTGATGGTCAAGCCCTACATAGAACTTGGAGTGAGAAAGCAAACTTTATCCATGTCATAGGAATTTCAAATTGTTCTATCATTCCCAGTATGGAATTTCAAATTGTTCTATCATTCCCAGTATGGTATTAGGAACCAGAGGAATTTCAAATTGTTCTATCATTACACAATTTCAAATGGACTTTTCCCTGTGCTCTTGTTCACTAAATTGTTGAATGCAAATTCTGCCTGTGCCAGAATATGGTCCCATTGTTGACCTTGCTCAGTGACTAAAATTCTCAACAAGTTTTCGAGACTTATGTTTAGTACTTCAGTCTATACATTTGTCTGAGGGTGATATGTTGAAATAAAGGACAAGTTCATCCCCATCCTCTTCCATAGATTCCTCCAAAAGTGTCCTACAAATTTGGTGTCTATGTCTGAAACTATGCTCCTCGGAAATCCATGTAGTCTTACTACTTCTCTGAAAAACAAATTAGTGATGTGCGTGGCATCACTTGTCTTCTGGCATGATATGAAATGCGCCATTTTTGAGAATCTGTCTACCACAACAAATATGGAATTGCTCCCTTTTTGAGTTCTAGGAAATCCCAAAACAAAATCCATACTGATTACATCCCATGACCTTTTTGGAATTTGTAATGGATGATACAAACTATTGTTTTGTTGTCTTCCTTTTTCATACTAACAAATTCTTCATTTACTCACAAACTTCTTCACTTCTTCTCTCATGCTCGGCCACTAATACGAATTGCTTAGCTGTGCAAGTGTCTTATTGTGGACAAAGTGTCCAACTAAACCTCTGTTGTGTTTCTCTTTCAATAGGTTGTCTCTCATTGAGCAGCTCGGAATGCGTAATTGGCTTCCCTTGAACACTTATTCATCCTAGATCAAATATTCAGTCCTTGTGCCTCTGTCTCCCAACAAAGGATTCTTTGATGCCTCGTAATCTTCTTTGAAATCTCCATCTTCTTTATACATCTCCTTGAGGTGTTCGAACCCAAGGTCTCCACTTGGAATTCTTGTACAATCAAACTCCTTTTGCTCAAAGAATATGTGAATTTGTTAGCAGTTCCAACAATGTGTTTAGTAACACAAATAAAATTCTACATAAATTCTACCCATTTTGCATGTTTTTGATTCATTTTTTCTTGCCTAGTAATAAATTGTAAAGCTTGATTATCACTTTACAAGAAAAATTCTTTGGGAATTAAATAATGCCTCCATTTTTTCAAATCTTGAATCACTACATAAAATTCCTTGTCATACGTGGAATAATTTTTCTTGGCATCATTTAGTTTCTCACTGAAATAAGCAATTGGCTTTTTGTCCTCACTCAAGATTTCTCCAATAGCTAATCCACTTGCATCACATCTCACCTGAAATATTTTTCGAAAATATGGTAAGACCAGAATTGGTTGTTTTATGATCTTCTCTTTCAACACTTTGAAACTTTTTTCAGCTTCCTATGTCCAACTGAAGGACTTGTGTTTCTTCTTCATAGTGTCCAACATGGGTGCACATATGCCACTGAAATTTCTGACAATTTTTTTTATAAAAAATCGCTTTACCCATGAAAAATTCTTACTTCAAATATGCTTGTCGGCGATGGCCATTATCTAATCGCTCTCACTTTTTCTGGGTCCATCTTCAATTCATTTGAAGAGATCACRAAACCCAAATATATGAGATTCTTCTTCATAAAAGAACTATTCTTCAAATTTATCATCAATTTCTCTTGCTGCAACCTTTCCATCACTAATGTCAAATGTCTTAATTTTTCTTCCTTTGTCTTATTGAAGATTAGTATGTCATCCAGATACACTATGACAAATTTGCCTATGAAGCCTTTCAACACTTCATTGATTAACCTCAAAAATATCCTTGGTGCATTTTTCAACCCAAACGACATGACCAACGATTCAAAAAATCCTTCATTTATCTTGAATGTTGTTTTCCATTCATCTCCCTCTCTCATTCTTATTTGATGATATCCTCTCTTCAAGTCTATCTTGGAAAAATAGCTTGCACCACTCAAACATTTCATCAAATAATCCATCCTCGGTAAAGGAAATATGTACCTAACAATTATCTTGTTGATGGCTCAAGAATATATACACATTCTCCATCCTCCATCCTTCTTTGGACTTAATACAGTTGGTACTACACATGGGATTAGTCTTTCTCTGACTAACCCTTTATCCAACAACTCTTGGACTTGATTTTTGACTTCCCCATTTGCCCTAGGTGTCAACCTATAAGATTCTTTGTTTGGTAAACTATCTCCTAGAATAAGGTCAATATAATGGCTTATGCTCCTAATGGGTGGCAATGAGTGTGGTAACTCATCCATGACTATATCAACAAAGTTTTCTAACAGTTCCTGGATTTCTACAGGAAATTATTCTACATAAGTATTCGTAAGGATAACTCTAGGCTTCCTTTCTCCAAAAAAATGCATTTATTTCTCCTTCTTGATTTCATTCAAGAATTCCTTCCCACTCATGAGAAGTATGCTTAAACTAGCTTCTGTATTTTTCTCTTTCCCTTATATGGGTAACAACATATGTGTTCTGCCATTCTTTTCTAGGGCATAGGTATTCTTTCTTCCATCGTGAATAACTTTTCAATCATACTGCCATGGCCTCCCCAATAAAATATGATAGACATCCATAGGAATTACTTCACATAACATTTCATCTTTGTAACCTCCTATTTAAAATTCAACTTGGCATTGTTGAATTACCATGACTTGATCTCCTTTCTACAACCACGATACCTTGTATGGATTTGGATGTGCAGTTGTCTTTAGCTCCAAATTTTCCACCATCTCCGTGGATACTATATTTTTAGTGCTCCCACTATCTATGATCACCTTGCAAACTTTGTCTTTCAACTTGCAAGCAGTTCTGAATAGAATTTTTTGTTGAACTAGTTCCTCTAGTTCATTTTCTGGTTTAAAAAGAATTTTCCACATCATGAGGTTTCTTCCTCCTTCTATTTCTTTTTCTTCCAAATGTTTATACGATTCAACAATGTGTGGTTCTCCACCTCCTTCTCTGTTTCTGTTGGGACATTCCCAATATTTATGTCCTTCTTTTCCACATGTATAGAATTCAACTATGCCTCCTTTGGCTCTTTCTCTTCCTCTACCTTTGGAAAAAGAAACTCTTCCTCCATGTTGTACATATTTAGAACTTCCACCCTTATCATGGTGACTATTTTGTTTTTCATCTTCAGGCTTCAACTTCTGGAACTTCTCTCTCTCGGTTCCCTTGCCTCTACTTGAATTTCCTCCTCTATTTTGTTGGCTTTGATACCTGGCCAATTTTTCTTCAGATTTCAAGGTTGCTTGATAAGAATCCTCAACTTTACTAACAACCATAATGTTAATATTCTCTTGTATTTCATATCTCAACCCATTGATGTATCTGGCTATCTTCTCATCTTCATTCACTTTTTGTCCAAACCTGATGCTCAGTTGGTAAAATTCTTCAGTGTAGTCCTTCACTAATAAACCCCTCTCTTTCAGGTTCTGCAATCTCCTGTAAAGATTGATTTGGTAATCCTTTGGGATAAATTTTTCTTTCAACTTAGCTACCATCCTCACCTGGTTTTTAATTTTTTTCTTACCATTTCTCCTATGTTTGGCTTGCAGTTCATCCCACCTGAATGTTGCATGGCCTTTCAGTCTTGTCCCTGCATGTTTCACCATCTTGTCTTTTTAGATATCTTCATAATCGAATTATTTTAGCATATCACGTACCCAATCCAACAATTATTCAACTTCCAAATTTCCTTCATACATAGGTACCTCTATTCTCTCTATGTATCCTATCTTTGAAACAACTTTTATCAAGCGATCATGTGCAACATCCTCCACATCATTTTCTTCGACCTCTTCTTTTTCTCCCTCGGCTTCACTGATATCTCCAATTTCTAGTTCTGTCCTCTGTCTTGTCTCCATGGAGCCCAATATTGCTGAGAGTCACCTCATTTCTTCTTCCATTTCTAGATTCACTCCCTGCCTTCTGGGTGGCATGATTTTACTGCGTCACCTATAAATAGAAATCAAACTTTCTTTGATATCACAAATGATACCAACTTTCTTCCTTTTTCCTCTTGTCTGTTGTCTGCAAACAAACTTAAAATATGGCTTTGATACCACATGATGCAGCCCCCCTACCTCAATAGGGATCTTCTGACCTCTCGGTCATTGGATCATCACTAAACTAAGTTGGATGAGCTCCTTTGGGTCCCTACTGGAACCTCTACTAAAAAAATCCAAAGGTCCTCTATGAATTGCACCCACATGAACAAGAACTGGGCACGATTTCCCTCCATGCGACCACTGGTTGTGATGGTGTTGGAAGCCATTTCCCATTTTTATCCTATCTTATAAGCTGCCTATGCAAGTGTTTTGGTACCCTTGATTCTCATTGCAATCTTTTGGTATAATGACATGTTTATCTTGTGCATTTTCACAACTTCCTTTGCTCTAGTTTTCACTACTGCAAGCACGAAAACTTTGATTTTGAAGTCACATCAATAGCATTAAAATCATCATTGATTTATTATGGTTACTCTTGTCTATGTGTTCATTTCATTTCCAATTTAATTATAGTCACACAATTGACAAGACACAAAAAAATTTACTCATTTGGCATTCTTTTGTTGTTAATATGATTTCATTTTTATAAGATTGTGATGATATTATAATGACTGTCATTGAGTCCTTAATACATTGGTGGTTTGGTGTTCTATAGTCTTTCATCAAATTCCTTGGCACATTGTTTTCATGAAAACACATTGACATCGTGGTTAGATCCTTGGTGCAATCATTTCATACAACATATATTTGTTATGATCGAACCCTTGGTGTTGACTTCGGATCATTGTTTTGATTTTAAAACCTTGCAAATACTATTGCTTATGCAAAGATTTGGGTTGGCTTACCATAGTTTTCTTTTTGAATGGCATTTGATTTTAACACATTGTAATAGTGATTTAAATCACCATATGAGTTGTCGATTGTAAAGTTGGATATGACTGTTTTGCATGGGTTGATTTCATTCCACCACCCTCGCACACTTTGGCATTAATGCTTGCATCCTATCCTGGGTTAACTCTGTTGGTTTCGGGGAAGTTTGTGAGCTATTCAATCCTGTGTTTACCCTATCCAAACCCTTTCCCATTCACCTGGCTCACTGTGTGCTCTCGTCTACGGCACCTGTGGTGCGCATAGAGGCTAATGGCAGCCAAACACTCTTGTTATTCGACAATGGCCGTGAAGATTTAGAAAATAGTGGTTGGCTGGTGTTTATCTAGAGATTTGAGGGTTTCAACCTTTCAGTTGCCCAATAGTTCACCCTCACCTTCGATGGATGTAGGGATAAGGTCGGAGACATACATCTCGAGCTAAATGAGGAATTCTTAAGCTCAGCTACATGACTACCAACTATAGGGGAAAGGTGGTTTAAAAACTCCAAAGTAGACGAGGTGTCGTGGCCTCTCCTATTCACATCAAGAAAAATTGTTAGCTGTGATAGAGGTATGCCTGTCACTACCCTCAAACCCAGGTGGCACGATATTTTGGCAATTGTTAAGAAGTTTGTGACCTGCGAAGGTCGTTATGGATTTTTATTTTTGTATTATCTTCGGTTATTGATTAATTTTATAGACTACCCTTTGAACATGCCACATTATCTCTTACGTAGTCTTTACAAAATGTCCAAATGTTTCAAGCGTGAGAAGGCTTATAGAAGACTTTTGCATCATTGCTTAATCAATGTCCTTATCATTCATCATTTGAGCCTTAGAGGTGACTGTTGGCAAGCCTTCCTGTCAAGGAATGGCTTTGCCACCCTCGAGTGTGTCCAAGAGGATAAGGCTGTGGTTACTGAAACTATGGTAGGGCCAGTTGTGCCACTTCATATCCTTCTACCCCCTGTCAAACCCTCGGATTTACCCAACCTTGATCTACCCAATACCATGGCTGACCCATGTGCTAAAAGAAATACTAATACCATCAAAAGGCCTGTGAGGAAGAAAGGAAAAGGTGATATTGGTGTCAACAGTAAGGGGAATAAAAATGCACGATGGGTATCCAGATGTGCTAGGAATAAACCCAAGAAAAATGTTGACCATAATCCAATAGTGCTGAGCGAGAACTCAGACTACGAAATTGAACGTTTCTTGACTGAGGAATACCCCTATTCTCATGGCCTATGCTCCATGGAACCCTATGACAATGTTTCCAATTTACCTCCATACATCAAAAATGATCCTAAATTCCTGGGAATTAGGCTTCACAGTGACACCCCTGGTAACTTGAAAGAACCCTTGCCTGTGATGCCAAATCAATCACCTTACACACAATGCAATGCATGGCTTGAATTTTATTACACCGACGTTCCCCTGTTGCAATCTAAGATTAAATATTTGGAGGAACGAGTGACAGTGTTGTCAAAGGAGAACGACATGCTACAAGCCAACGAGAAGAAACAAAAGACGACCAGTTCAATTCTCTTCAGAAATGTGGAGGCAACAACGACCTTTGCCAATTCAAAATTGTCATGATCAAATCATTTTCATACTGCTCAGGTATGTATTTTAATATCGATTGTTTTTTATGAGTGCGATTGAATTAGTATAACTGATTGAGTTTTATTTCAATTAGTTTTCTTCATTTTAATAGATTCAAAATGATTCTGTCACTTTCAAAGATGTTCTCGTTATGAATCATATACAGAAGATTTGTTTGCTAAACTCGGACACAGCTATAATTTGGTTAAAGTGATTTTATTGTTCCCAGATTAGTATAAACGAATGATTTGTTTTCGATTCTGTTTGGTTTTTTTTTGAAACAATTCTGTACATTTGAATTAGGGTAGTCGATTGGGTTTGCTTTCGTTCAGTTCTGTTCGAATAGATTCAAGAAACGCTTATGTTCTGTTTTGAATGATTATTTTTGTTTTGTATTATGATTGCATTCGATCTGTATAGAAGATTTGTTTGCTAAACTCGGACATAGTTATGTTTTGATTGATACAATTTTTCATTAGTATATCGATTGTGTCAGCTCTAAGATAGTTCAATTCATTTCTTTTGGTTTGATTTTGAGACGATTCTATGTAATTGAATTAGTATGGTCTTTTATGTATGTAATGCATCGCTATCAGAGATTGGTTTGATAAATACAATGTAATCTATTGATTCGAAAAAAAACAACTCTGTTAGTTTTAGATTTAAAAACGTTTTTGTTAATTTCTGAGTCGACATAAAATATTACGTTTGTATTAAATGAATATGAAGGATTTATTTTGATCGGTTACAATTTTTGTTGATTGAAATTGATTCATGAAAATGATTTCATTGGTTTTGAATTGTTTAAAAGATTATGTTTGCTCCGAATTGGTAATAACAAGTGTTGAACAGATTGCATGTATCTCTATTACCATTCGGTTAAACACAATTTCTGTTTGTTTCAAATTGGCATAAAGATTTGGTTACTTCTTGCATGAGCGATTTTCTTTGTGTTGATTTAATGATTAAAGATTTGGTTTAATAATTTGAATATATTTCTGTTAATTTTGGATGGAATTAAAACGATTCTGTTTTCAAATTAGACGAGCTACATAATCGCAAGATTCTATAGATAGTCTTAAGATTTTGTTTTTTTGTTAATTTTATCAATAAAACATTATCTAAACTTGTGTATTCTTGTCTACTCACAGGTACCTACGAATTTCATTGACAAATTGGACATGTTGTAGCAGTTTAGATATAGTTTTTTTTTTAGGTTGTTAGTCATAGGCAGAAATAGAGAAGACTTGGGAGATTGTTCCCAAATTTTTTGTAAACTATTTTGATAATTCCCACAGGGATGTTTTACCCTGTGGTCTTTAAATACCTGTTATATTTTGTAATGAACCCATCATCATTGTTGGGATAACAAGACTATGGATTTATGATGATACAGACTTGAATGTAAGTTGATCTTTTGTAACAACTTTAGCTTTCAATTCATCATACTTTCGTTCAGGTTTTGTGCATTATGATTTGTGATTAAGTCATTGACTACTTTAGATATCAAGACTTCTTGCAGGTTAATGCGTTGTGATTTAAATTCTATCCATGTGTTATGTATCTCAGTTTTAGCACAACAATTACTCTTTTTCAAATTAGTGAATAAAGGTTTATCTGCTTCATTAAATGAATCGTTTTGTATAGATCTTCACATAGGGATTTATCTCACTGTGATGATTTGTAAATCATAAGATTTTTGTCAGTTTTATGAATTGTTTGTTCTTTCATTTATATTCAAAGAGCACTGTTGCTTCTTGTTTACGAGAAGTTTGTGGAGAATCTGGTGCGGGTTTCCTCCCATCGAACAGCTGAATATGATACTTTGCACAGGACAAATTGGAAAGTGTTGTTACAGGTTAGTTTATTAGTGTTATTTAAGTAGTTTAGATAGGTATATATATATATATATATATATAATTCAGATTTATAGTACAAATTATTATTTTAATTGTTCAGTTTAGATAGTTTTCAATTTATTTTCTTTCTCAAAAAATTATAAAAAAAAAAAAAATAATAGTCTTGCTGTCATAGGACAGTCTACGAATGTTTTTTTTCAGGTTTTCATTTAAAATATGTAAATCTATAAATATTGTACATTTGTGACTAAGATCTAATTCTGTTGATAATTTAACTTTTAATTTCATAGAATCATTGTTGTATAATATAGACAATAAGCTGTATATATTTTATTTGAGATTTATTTATTAGTTTTCTTTAATTGTTGTTCTCATTTAGATTAGTTCCTTCAGATAGTTTTCTTTCATTTTTCTAGGACAGTAGATTGGCCAACAGAGCCGCTAAACCCGTCAGGGTGGATCATCCCAAATGGCTTGGGTCATTTAGACAACTCCGGACCGGATCCACTCTTCCTCTTGGCCATTGTTCATTTTTGGTCGTCAACAAATGGCGCTAGAAGGAGGGCCTGCAACTTATTAATGGCACGAGGTGGTCGTAAGACTCCTCCACCACCTAACCTCTCAACTATAGTGACAAGAAGTCATTCAAACGACAACATCGTCCCTCAAACAACAACCACATCAAATGATGATCTACGGATCACAGTTGAACCAACAACCCCGAATCCTATAGGTGGTGACATACAAGAGATTGTTCACCAATCTCTCTTAAGAACACATAGTGCCTTCGCCCGTCTAAGGCAACCAAATCAAACTTTGGACCAACCTTTAGATTTCTCTGATATTAGAGAAAAACTTGGAGGCACTAACCTCACTTTAAACCCTATATATCCAATCCTCAATCCTGTTGCAGGAGGAACTGGAATACCACCCTCACCACCTCTATCATCTCCTTCTTCTTCTGGAGAAGACTCTTCTGACGAAGGCATTTCCCCTTCTCATCCTTCCACACCGCCTACACCAATGGCCAACGAGAACAATCTGGCTAGACCTTGGCTCGACCAGGATGCAGTGGTCGTACATGGGCCTCAACATCCCTTACCCAAACATCCAGAGAAGTGGATTCCCAAGTTCGACCCTGACTCTAAACAAATTGTTGAAGACCACATTAAAATTTTTATGTTATCCATTAGACTCTGCAATGTCGAACATGAAGACATAGTCTATAGGTTTTTTCCCTATACTTTAGAGGGCAATGCCTCTACCTGGTACTTTGCCCAACAACCCCATACCATCGTGTCTTGGGACAAGTTTGAATCCTTCTTTCTGGAAAATTTCGGAGATGATAAGTCCCCAGAAGTTCTAGTTATGGAGCTTTCTAGCTTAAGAATGAACCCAAAAGAAAAAATTAAAGATTTTAATCAAATATTCTTAACACTAAAAAACCGAATCCCTATGGATTCCATGCCTGCCGAGAATCTCATCATAGCATACTATACTAAAGCCTTGCATCAAAGTATATCCATTTGGGTAAAAAGATCAAAGAAAGCCACATTGTTAGAGGCCTTCGAAGAGGCTAGCCAGATTGACAAAGGCATCTTTAGTTTAAAAGACACTACTAGCAATGAAATAGAGACTATTTCATCTTCCAAAAAGAAGATCGAGATCCTCCCTAGACCTTCTCAAAACAAAACACAACCTGAAAGATCGGATTTAGAAAACTTAATTAAAGTCATTCAAAAACTGTCAAATCAAGTTATAGATTTGAAAAGGACGGGCGAAGAAGCTTCATCGAGTAAAGGTCCTTACAAACCCTCGTTCAGGAAGCCTTTTCCCACCAACTAACCCAATCCAAATGCCGAGGGCCTAAATCTAGAAAGTTTAAAATTCACCCTTCAAACAATTTTAGAAGCCCGAGATAACTTGATGCCTCCTGAGGTTCCTGAGGAGGTTGTTGAATAAGAGACAGTTCAAGAAGAAGAATATTCTCCGAACATTTTTGGACACTTCTCGGATAGCATCTTTCAAGCTAATTTCGAGAAAGTACATCTCTACAATACTAGGAGCAAGACAACAAACAAACCTTCTTCTGAAAACACTACGACTTTGCCCCCAAAGCAATCTAAACCAACTGAGACTAAACAGAGTCATGTGAACCCCAAATTAGATTATGATTTAGTTGAAGAACTAAAAAAGTTAAGGGCTAACATTTATGTTTATGAGTTATTAAAATTTCTGTTTTTGCTACAAAAAATGTTACAAAATATCACAGAGAACAACAAAAATGGTTATTCAAACAGTAACAAGGTTGTTCAGAACAAAGTTCCTCAGAAGACTTCCGCTAAGAATAATCCTGATCCTCATGATAAAGGAAGCCTTCCTGTAAATAATGTAACAAATGTAGATAAATTAGCTTTAGAAACTGCGAGTAAAAAGCCACAAGCTTCCACACTTAGTACTCACAGAAATGTACCTCCATTTTTGTTAATTTTTGAAATATTTAATAAAAACGTGCACAATTGTATGGTAGACTCAGGAGCGTCATCCAATGTGATGCCATGGTCTGTGTGTTAGATGATTAATGCTGAAGTTGAACCATCCACTTTAAAAATCATCCAACTTGATCGAACTAGTGTTAAGGTCATAGGAAAATTAAGGAATGTGCTTATAATATTATCGTCTAACCCCAAAGTTCATCAAGATATTGATATTATTGTCATGGATATTCCAGAAGTGTATGGTCTATTTTTAAGCAGGGACTAGTCGGAGCAACTACACGGCTACTTCACAACAGATTGGTCTCACTTGTGGCTTCCAGAGAACGAAAAGCCCAACAAAATCAAGGTAAATCGTGAACGCTACCTTAAGTTCACGGTCATAGATTTGAATGATCCTAATGAACCATTTACACCTTCTGCTGATTCACCCGAAATACAAGAGATGGATACCTTTTTCAGAAATTTCATGGCTGAGACTTCAACTATCACCAATCCAAAACAACAGTCTGAGATTGTAGCATATGTGTAGCCAGCAACTTCTACACAATGGTCTTATGCACCCGATAAAAATCAAATTTGGTATCTGTACTTTGACAGGTCAAAGTCCAAAGAAGGAGCAGGTGCAGGCTACGTTATTATTGATCCCTCAGGTAACAAAACTTTGATTGCATGTAGGCTAGAATTTGAATGTACTAATAACACAGTAGAATATGAGGGTTTTTTGCAAGGTCTTAGAAAATCTTTAGACATGAACATTCAAAACTTGGCTGTCTTTGGCTATTCCGAAATCGTGGTTAGACAGGTAAGAGATTCTATCCATTGTCTGTCTCTGCATCTTAAAAGCTACCAAACCGAGGTATGGAATTTAATGAATAAGTTTTCTGCTTTCAATATAAATTATATTCCTAGATTGAATAATTCTGAAGCCGATCTATTAGCTAATGTAGCTTCCAAACTCTTTCCTGCAATAGGCTTGTCCCTGAACACATTCTCCGTCGAAATTTTTTTCAGGCCATCTGTTCCTAACAACATCACAAATTGGAGAGTCTTTGACGACGATCAACGAATCATTAGCTTCCTGCATATGGAAGAAAATTTTCAAGACACGGTAATTGACGAATGCACTCATGATGACAATTTGTGCGATTTCATTGTAATACAAGATCCGAGAACTCCTGAATCTTCATCGGACATGGTAAATTCGATCCCTAAATCTGTAGTTAGATTAGAGAAATTTTACGATCTTCAAGATAAATTCAAAAAATCCGTCAACTGTAAAACCAATAGTTCCTCGTTATCTTATGAAAAAGTAAACTTAGGAACTAATGACAATCCACAGTGCATTAATTTAGGGGTGGGGTGTTCTGAACAAGAAAAAGCCGCATTTATTAAATTGTTTAAAGAATTTAAAGATGTTTTTGCATGGACGTATGATGACCTTAAAACTTTCGACCCTAATATTATACAACATGTCATTCCTATGAAACCCCAAACTTTACCCTGTCAACAAAAGTTAAGAAAAATGCACCCTAAACTTGAACCGACCGTTAAAAAAGAATTGAATAAACTCCTAAATGCTAAGATAATTTTTCCAGTTGAACATACTCAATGGGTTTCTAACCTTGTCCCTGTCCAGAAGAAAGAGGGGAAATCCAACTATGCGTCGATTTCCGAAACCTTAATAGAGTGTTTGATAAAGACAACTACTTGGTCCCACCTATGGAACAGATCCTTCAACAGGTATCTGGTTCTAAGAGATTATCCTTATTGGATGGTTTTTCAGGGTACAACCAAGTCTTGATGTCTCCTCCAGACCAACTTAAATCGACCTCCCACACTCCATGGGGAACCTATGCTTATATGAAAATGCCCTTTGGATTGATTAATGTCGGTGCCACTTTCCAGAGAGCGATGGACATCCCTTTTCGAGGCTTAATCTATCAATCCATCGTAGTTTACTTAGATGATGTTATGGTATTTTCCAAAAACAAGAATGATCATCTAGCTCATTTAAGACCCATTCTATAGCGATGTCATAAATACGACATTTCCTTAAATCCTAAAAAATCCATCTTCACAGTAGAACAAGGTAAACTCTTAGGATTCATTGTGTCAAGAAAAGGGATGATTATAGACCCTGAAAGGACTCAAGTCATCTTGAAAATTCCTCCTCCCTCATCCAAAAAATCTATGTAGTCTTTCTTAGGAGATTTGTCCCTAGTTTCTCCGAAATGGTCAGACCTTTACATAATTTAATTAAGAAAGACGTACAATATCATTGGGGACCCTTAGAAAATCAAGTGTTCAATTCAATAAAAAAGGCCATAATAGATGATCCTTCTCTCATGAGCCTCGAATTTTCACAAGACTTCACGCTCTACACATTTGCTTCTGACCACTCCTACGCTGTCGTCCTAACTCAAAAGAACATCGAAAACAATGAAGTACCCATTGCCTTTATGAGCTCTACTTTCAAAGGCACAGAACTTAATTACCCAACAGTAGATCAGCAAGCCTACGTTGTTTTTAAAGCAGTCAAGAACTTCCAATCTTATCTTTTGAAATCTAGGATGAAAATTATTGTCCCTTACCCAGCCGTCAGAAACCTGTTAGTGCAGAAAGAATTAGGAGAAAAGAGGGAAAACTGGGTTACCTCCTTGCAGGAGTATGACATAGAAATTACCCCAGCTCAAATAGTGAGAGGCCAAGGGTTATGCAAGTTAGTTGTTGATTCAGCAGCAGGACAACAAGAAGAAAACGATATGTCAAACCTATGACAACATAATCAAAATGCAATCTGTTGTGCACAAAACTCTGTCAGTCCATGGTATGACGATATAAAATTCTGTCTTAAACATGGGTCAGCCCCCTGTCACCTGGATCCCACTAAGAGAAGAGCATTAATATTAAAATATGACTCATTTCATTTGAATAATGGTATTCTGTTTCGTCAAAATTTTGATGGAGTACTAATGCGTTGTCTTGAGAAAGATTAAGCAGAAATTTTTTTACTAGAGTTGCACACAGGAGAAGCTGGTGGGCATTTTGGTGGTGACAGTACTGCCCATAAAGTATTTATAGATGGTTATTATTGGCCCACACTTTTTAGAGACTCGCATGCCTTGTGCCGCAAATGTATTATTTGTCAAAAAGCATCAGGGAGGTTACAGAAACCAGCCTTTCCTTTGCAGCCAGTATCAGTAGACTCCCCTTTTCAGCAGTGGGGCCTTGATATTATAGGTCCAATAAATCCGTCATCCTCACAACAGCATAAGTTTATCATAACAGCCACAGATTACTTCACCAGGTGGTTTGAAGCTGTCGCATTAAGAACTGTGAATATCAGCCAGGTAATTGCCTTCTTAAATTTGAATATTATCACTCGTTTTGGTATCCCTGACTTTTTAGTATTCGATAACACCTCTTATTTTTCGTCTCTTGAGATGAGCAAGTTATCTCTAGAAAAAGGAATTAAATTGAAGTATTCTTCTAGCTACTACCCCCAGGGAAATGGATTGGCAGAATCAACAAATAAGAATCTGATTAAAATCATCAAGAGAACGGTATCCAAGAATCACAAAAACTGGCATAATGCATTGTTAAATGCAATCTGGACTGATAGGGTAACACCAAAGACTGCTATAGGTAACTCTCCATTTTTTCTCGTCTATGGCAGAGAAGCAATTCTCCCACCACATATTCTTCTTCCCTCACTTCAGCTATCACAGAAAAAACAGGAGGAAGATTGTCCCCCTTTGGAAAACTGAATTAACGCTTTAATAAAACTACAACAGGTAAGAGCCCAAGCTAAACGTAAGTTAGATCATCATCAACTAGTGGTCAAAAGCTAGTTTGATGCCAACTCTGCCTCTGATAGGAACTTCGAAGTAGGTGACCTTGTCTTGAAATGGGACAAACCGCATGAGGGGAAGGGAGAGCACACGAAATTTCAGAATTTATGGCTTGGACTGTTTTTAATTGCTAAGAAATTAGGCCCCAGCTCTTTCCGATTACAGAATCTAGAGGGGCATCCTGACACCTATCCAGTGAATGGCCAAGCTCTGAAAATATATTTCGCTTGATGACAACCGTTTGTATACTATGTAAATATTTTGTTTTTGTTTTATTTTCTTTTACTGTTTGGTTTTGATTTTTCCCTTGGACTTATTAGTTTTTATTTTTGGAAATACACATACCTGCATTTTGAACTGTTTCGACAAAGAAAACAGAAAATTCTTTCACTGAAATGACTATTGAAAAATTGTCTAAACATCGATTATAATATACTTCTGAAATTTACATCTGTGTTGAAAAGACTGTTGTTTGAAAGAAGTTAATTTATTTCGATCTGTGAGTAAATCCTTTCACGATCATCCATTATCTTCTTACGCTATCCCTGTTCCTTAAGGGAATGACTCAGAAGATCTCTCCCTACTTTAGAAGGTTGGTTCTGTAAATAAACCTTCTCTGGATCTTAATGAAGGACAGTTATAATAAATTTCATTAAGGTCTGTTAAATATATATATATATATATATATATATATATATGTCAAAAATATCACAATTTTCAGCGTCACCCTGCTCAATTATATATCTTTAAAAAATTAAATCATAAAAGAGCTATGGGAAGTGCTTGTAAACCCACCGGGATGCTAAACAGGTCTGCTGGCAGTGGGTAAATGCATGCATGATGCCAAGACACCTTTGTTGAGGTACTGAACAGACCCGCTGGTAGCGAAGCAATGTCGGGTTTACGAAAATTCGTAAGTATGAGATAACTTGACCTTAAAATTTCCTCTATTCTGATCTGGAACTTCTTGGCAGGATAAAGATATCAAAGTGGGTTAAATGGAAACCCTATCAAGGCTCTGTCAACAGTATTGGAGATTTAATCTTTAATATCATGGCTCACTTGTCTTAATACTTTTATCAGTTTTCATCCTTTAAGCACTCCTGGAATATTTGATTAACGATGATGTTTAAACAATTTTCTGGTTGTTGTCTTTGAGTTAGAATTTTTCTCATTATCATAATCTGAATTTGTTCTTTTGGAAGAGATAACTGCTTCTACCAGTGTGTCGCCATTGTTGGCATCCATTTCACATTTTTATCCTATCTTATAAGCTTCCTATGCAAGTGTTTTGGAACCCTTGATTCTCATCGCAATCTTTTGGTATAACGACATGTTTATCTTGCACATTTGCACAACTACCTTTGCTCTAGTTTTCACGACTGCAAGCGTGAAAAATTTGATTTCGAAGTCACGTGAATAGCATTAAAATCATCATTGATTTATTATGGTTACTCTTATCTATGTGTTCATTTCATTTCCAATTTAATTATAGTCGCACAGTTGTCAAGACACCAAAAGTTTTACTCATTTGGCATTCTTTTGTTGTTAATATGATTTCATTTTTATAAGACTTTGATGATATTATAATGACTGTCATTGAGTCCTTAATACATTGGTGGTTTGATGTTCTAGAGTCTTTCCTTGAATTCCTTGGCACATTGTTTTCATGAAAACACATTGACATTGTGGTTAGACCCTTGGTGCAATCATTTCATACAACATATATTTTTTATGATCGAACCCTTGGTGTTGACTTCGGATAATTGTTTTGATTTTAAAAACTTGCAAATACCATTGCTTATGCAAAGATTTGGGTTGGCTTACCGTAGTTTTCCTTTTGAATGGCATTTGATTTTAACACATTGTAATAGTGATTTAAATCACCATATGGGTCGTCGATTGTACAGTTGGATATGACTGTTTTACATGGGTTGATTTCGTTCCACCACCCTCACACACTTTGGAATTAATGCTTGCCTCTTATCCCGGGTTAACTTTGTTGGTTTTGGGGATGTCTATGAGTTATTTGATCCTGCGTTTACCCTATCCAAACCCTTGCCCATTCACCTGGCTCAGTGTTTGCTCTTGTCTATGGAACCTGTGGTGCACATAGAGCCTAATGGCAACCAAACACTCTTGCTATTCGACAATGCTCGTGAAGATTTAGAAAATAGTGGTTGGCTGGTGTTTATGCAGAGATTTGAGGGTTTCAACCTTCCGATTGCCCAACAGTTCTCCCTCACCTTCGATGGATGTAGGGCTAAGGTTGGAGACATACAACTCGAGCTAAATGAGGAATTCCTAAGCTCGGCTACAGGACTACCAACTACAGGGGAAAGGTGGTTTAAAACTCCAAAGTAGACGAGGTGCCATGGCCACTCCTATTCACATCAAGAAAAATTGTTAGCTGTGATACAGGTATGCCTGTCACTGCCCTCAAACTTAGGTGGCACGATCTTTTGGTAATTGTTAAGCAGTTTGTGACCTGCGAAGGTCATTATGGCTTGGTATTTTTGTATCATCTTCGGTTATTGATGAATTTTATAGACTACCCTTTGAACATGCCACATTATCTCTTACATAGTCTTTACAAAATGTCCAAACATTTCAAGCATGAGAAGGATGATAGAATCATTTTCCATCACTGCTTGATCAAAGTCCTTATCGTTCATCATTTGATCCTTAGAGATGACTCTTGGAAAGCGTTCCTGTCAAGGAATGTCTTTGCCACCACCGAGTGTTTCCAAGAGGATAAGGTTGTGGTTACTAAAACTCTGGTAGGGCTAGTTGTGCCACTTCATATCCTTCTACCCCCTGTCAAACCCTCAGATTTCCCCAACCTTGATCTACCCGATACCATGGCCGACCCATGTGCTAAAAGAAATACTAAGACCGTCAAAAGGCCTGTGAGGAAGAAAGGAAAAGGTTATACTGGTGTCAACAGTAAGGGGAAGAAAAACGCACGATGGGTATCCAGATGTGCTAGGAATAAGCCCAAGAAAAACATTGACCATAAGACAATAGTGCTGAGCGAGGACTCAGACTCCGAAATTGAACATTTCTTGACTGAGGAATACCCCTATTCTCATGGCCTATGCTCTATGGAACCCTACGACTATGTTTCCAATTTACCTCCATGCCTAAAAAATGATCCTAAATTCCCGGGAATTAGGATTCACAGTGACACCCCTAGTAACTTGAAAGAACCCTCGCTTGTGATGCCAAATCAATCACCTTGCACACAATGCAATGCCTTTTTGAACATTATTACACCGACGTTCCCATGTTGCAATATAAGATTAAATCTTTGGAGGAACGAGTGACAGTGCTATCAAATGAGAATGACATGCTACAAGCCAACGAGAAGAAACAAAAAACTATCGATTCAATTGTATTCAGAAATGTGGAGGCAACAATGGCCTTTGTCAATTCAAAGTTGTCATGATCAAATCATTTTCCTACTACTCAGGTATGTATTTCAATATCAATTTTGTTTTATGAGTGGGTTTGAATTAGTATAACTAATTGAGTTTGCTTTCAATTAGTTTTTTTCGTTTTAATAGATTCAAAATGATTCTGTCACTTTCAAAGATATTCTCATTATGAATCATATACAAAAGATTTGCTTGCTAAACTCAGACACATCTATAATTTGGTTAAAGCGATTTTATTGTTCCCAGTTTAGTATAAACTATTGATTTGTTTTCGATTCTGTTTGGTTTGTTTTTGAAACAATTTTGTACATTTGAATTAGGGTAGTCGATTGGGTTTGCTTTCGTTCAGTTCTATTCGAATAGATTCAAGAAACGATTATGTTCTGTTTTGAATGATTATTTTAGTTTTGGATTATGATTGCATTTGATCTGTATAGAATATTTGTTTGCTAAACACAGACATAGTTATGTTTTGATTGATATAATTTTGCATAAGTATATCGATTGTGTCGGCTCTAAGATAGTTCGATTCATTTCTTTTGGTTCGATTTTGAGATGATTCTGTATACTTGAATTAGCATGGTATTTTATGTATGAAATGCATCACTATCAGAGATTGGTTTGATAAATATGATGTAATCTATTGATTCGAAAAAAAACAACTCTGTTAGTTTTAGATTTAAAAACGATTTTGTTAATTTCTAAGTCGACATAAAATATTGTGTTTGTATTAAATGAATATGAATGATTTGTTTGATCGGTTACAATTTGTGCTGATTGAAATTGACTCATGAAAATTATTTCATTGGTTTCGAATTGTTTAAAATATTCTTTCTGCTCCGAATTAGTAATAACAAGTGTTGAACAGATTACATCTATCTCTGTTACCATTCGGTTAAACATGATTTCTGTCTGTTTCAAATTGGCATAAAGATTTGGTTACTTCTGGCATGAACGATTTTCTTTGTGTTGATTTAATGATTAAATATTTTGTGTAATAATTCGAATATATTTCTATTAATTTTGGATGGATTTAAAATGATTATGTTTTCAAATTAGACCAGCTACAGAATCGCAAGATTCTGTAGCTAGTCTTAAGATTTTGATTTTTTGTTAATTTTATCAATAAAACATTATCTAAACTTGTGTATTCTTGTCTACTCACAGGTACCTACAAATTTCATTGACAAATTGGACATGTTGTAGAAGTTTAGATATAGTTTTGTTTTAAGTTGTTAGTCATAGACAGAAATAGAGAAGACTTGGGAGATTGTTCCCAGGTTTTTTGTAAACTGTTTTGATAATTCCCACAGGGATGTTTTACCCTGTTGTCTTTAAATACTTGTTATTTTTTGTAATGAACTCATCATCACTATTGGGATAAAAAGACTATGGATTTATGAGGATACAGACTTGAATGGAAGTCGATATTTTGTAACAGCTTTAGCTTTCAATTCATCATACTTTCATTCAGGTTTTGTGCATTCTAATTTGTGATTAAGTCATTGACTACTTTAGATATCAATACTTGTTGTAGGTTAATGCATTGTGATTTATATTCTGTCCATGTCTTATGTATCTCAGTTTTAGCACAACAATTACTCTGTTTCAAATTAGTGAATAAAGATTTATTTGCTTCATTAAATGAATCGTTTTGTACAGATCTTCACACAAGGATTTATCTCACTGTGATGATTTGTTAATCATAAGATTGTTGTCAGTTTTATGCCTTGTTTGTTCTTTCATTTATATTCAAAGAGCACTGTTGCTTCTTGTTTACGAGAAGTTTGTGGAGAATCTGGTGCGGGTTTCCTCCCATCAAACAACTGAATCAGATACTTTGCAAAGGACAAATTGGAAAGTGTTGTTACAGGTTAGTTTATTAGTGTTATTTAAGTAGTTTAGATAGGTATATATATAATTTAGATTTATAGTACATCTTATTATTTTAATTTTTCAGTTTAGATAGTTTTCAGTTTATTTTCTTTCTCGTAAAATTATAAAAAATAAAAAAAAACAATAGTCTTGCTGTCATAGGACAGTTTATGAATGTTTCTTTTTAGGTTTTCATTTAAAATCTGTAAATCTGTAAATATTGTACATTTGTGACTAAGATCTAATTTTGTTGATAATTGAACTTTTAATGTAATATAATCATTGTTGTATAATATAGACAATAAGTTGTATATATTTTATTTGAGATTTATTTATTAGTTTTCTTTAATTGTTGTTCTCATTTAGATTGGTTTCTTTAGTTAGTTTTCTTTCATTTTCCTAGAACACTAGATCGGCCAACAGAGCCGCTAAACCCGTCAGGGTGGATCATCCCAAATGGCTTGGGTTATTTAGACAATGACGGACCGGATCCACTTTTCCAGTTGGTGAGCGTTCATTTTCGCCTGTCAACAGACCACACCTCTCTCAAAAGGCGTTTCACAATTTTTTGTATCAGGTGTTTTGTACATGAGTCACCCTGACTCTCCCGATCTACTAAACTCCAATAGGAGCTTAACACTTGCTAGCTCATCCCTTATCCTTCTCCACGTGACCACTCACCACGACCTGGGGCTCATCCTCTGAATGTGTCGGGATTTCGCAGATCGAGGGTTTATGATACAACTTATCTCCCTTTGCTTTATACCTAAAAGACCGATATTCCTTTTCCACGGGTCAATGATTTAAATTCTCCTATGATCTGACAGTCCAGCTCGCATGGGAAGTTCTCCTTGCGAGAGTTTCCACCATCTATTCAACTTCTCCCAATGCTTGACTCTTTGATGTGCGTGGATCTATGCCACCTGTTACCCCAGATCCAACGGCTTGAATGATTTTCCGAGTTCATGTTTCGTGAATTCTCACAAACTTTCCCTTTGAATTTTCCGCTCTGTGAGTCAACGAAATATTGATCTACTACCATGTGAGTCCAGTGACCCAAATATTATTCAGGGACTTCGAGTCTTTGTGATCCAACGTTTTTAGTTCTCAAATTGAAAACTTACTTTAGCTTTCCCCCCAGATATTCTGAGTTGCTGACACATACCCTCCTGGCGTCAACTCTCCAGATATGTTTCATCTCTTTGGTTCTCTGTGCTCTGCGATTTACAACTCTCAAACTGATCACACTTGATCAATCAGACGACTGAGATCCCACCTTGGCGTTCTTCCACTCCGGGCTTCAAAAATCTCAAGTTTCAAGTTGCTCTCCCTTCTAAGCTTCTAGCAACCAACAGTTGTGATTCATCTTGGAAATCAGATGCTTAGTATTTTCCTCTAGTGATCTAATGGCTCATATTTATCTCATTGATCGGATGGTCGAGATTTTATTCTTGGTCTCCGGACTCTAGAAAT
The DNA here is from genome assembly GCA_009831015.1 of Picea engelmannii. Lineage (NCBI taxonomy): Eukaryota > Viridiplantae > Streptophyta > Pinopsida > Pinales > Pinaceae > Picea > Picea engelmannii. The sequence goes on along the minus strand of ML806531.1, from coordinate 59,193 downwards.
CTCAAGTTTCAATATCAGTAGCCTCTCTCCTCTTTACACAAAGTGATAAGGTTCATGCACTTATTGTAATCCTATGGTTGTTGATCTTCTTCGCTATGATCCAACTATCACGATTATTCTTCCTCCTGAACTTCTGATATCTCTCTACCTTGGAATATTTATCTGTTTTCAAAGGTTCCAAACCTTTTTTCTCCTGACGAATCTATCTTTGGGATCTCGTCAACAATCAATAAAGTTTTATCTCTTTTGAGATTATATCCTTAAAATAATTCGATCTACCACGCACACTTTGCATTCTTGATATTTCAAATAACTCGGTTCGAAGGATTTTCTTGAAAAGAAAATGCTTCTCTCCCACTTGGTGTTCTTCTGCACTAATTCTTTGAAGCTTCTTGGTTTCTTGACATTTTGCACACCTTGCACCTGGTCTGAGTTTCTCTTATTCTCTCTAAATTTCTCTCTGAGTCAGTCCAAGACTTAGTTGACACACTCCTTACATTCAAGATGCACACCTTGCATACAAGTATCATAAGAGAAACGATTGAAACTCAACTAGCTTCGTTGCAAACTCATGTAGTCAATATCTCTCTAACAATCATACATGAATGAAGAAATAAAACATACACACATAATAACATTCATTCAACCAAGAATGAAATGAATGTAGTCCAAGGATTTGGGACAATTTATGTTTGTTCTATTCATTCATGAAAAACGAAATACATAGTGTTTTCTGCTACTCTACCATGCTCTATTGATCTCCTAAAATACTCATACATATTGATCTATTACAATGCAACAATGAACTATCTAAGGACCGACTCCACAAGCTCTCTCATCCTGTTATGAAATCTATCATTTCAAAATTCAAACCTATTACCTACTCTTTCCTATTATAATAACTACTAATTATTGCCAGATAGAGTCAACACTCCATATCTTCATTCCTTACAGTCCTTCAAGACTTTACAAACAAGTTACATTTTAAAATGTCGTTTATAAAAATATCTCAACAACCGATTAAGTTCGGAGTTAAATGTTTKCTTTGAAACTCTATATTGTTGAGATGTCATATGTTTTCTTCCACGCATGCACTGTTGACTTTGAAGGTGATGCTCCTGCATCACATCTCTTTTGACATGATATGGGACAAGGCCTGCAATGMTCCTTATATTTCTTTGAATAATATTCATAAGCAAATCAATACACCAATTGTTTAAAATATTTCTTGGAGGATATTCTTGTTGAAGGTGATTTAGGATGTGAGTGGTGAGAAGATAATCACCTTCTAGAATAAGTTTGGAGAACTTGTTAACATGATATATTCTTAATCCTTGAAGCAACAATAGATATATGATGCATTTTTGGATTTGATGTTAATGAAACCAATGTAGAGATGGAGGATCTAGCCTTCATTATCTCTGAACACCCCTCCAAAGCCTACTAGACCTGGATTTCCCTTAGAAGCACCATTTAATTTAATCTTTATGAAAACTTTTAAGGGAGGAGATAAAGAGTGTTGGGATGAGGTTTAGGGAAGGGAAATCTAGGCAGATGATGGATTACGGAGGGAAGAAGCGAGAAAAAAGATAGAGAGGAGTTAACATTCACAATCATCACATATAAGAGCTTTGACATCCCATATATTAATGATAATTGTCTAAATGATTTATTGCTTTATATTAGTCAAAATTGTTGTTATCGAAAGAGTTTCATCATTGAAAATGAAATTACTCCATTGTTTATAGATATTCGACAAGAAATTTCTGGGAAAATATTCTAGATTCAATTTAGAAGAGAGTTCTTAAATCCCTGGAATCTCCAAGGAGATATACTAAGGAATATGGAGTCAAACTTTCTATCTAATTTTTAAAAGGATATTTGTCCCTAGTCTAAGATAGCCTGACTGAAGTCACAAGTGTTCAAGAGGTGCCTAGTAAATTCACTATATTTATGACACATGGTACAAAGGATTGTCCTAGAAAATCATCAATGGATGATGTGGCCCCATGTGATTATTTTTCCAAAACCAACCATCCAAAGGAAGGCTCTAATTTTTTTCCATAAGTTGGATTTCCAAATTTTAATCCATATGTCAGAGAAAGGAAGAGAGGAATGTTTTTCAATAGGTAGTAGACCTATTTTAAATTGAATCATCCTGGAGCTTGGTATCCCCATTGAATCTTGTATGGAAGTAGAGAGAATTTGATTCTTATAAGAACAAGCTCAATTTGCAACAGAGTAAAGGATTGAAGGCTCGAGAGAGGAATATGATATGGGTTAATATACCAGATCACCATTCCATGGAATCCATGTCATGATGTCAATAATGGTAAAATTTAGGGAGCATCATTTAGGGCACTTCTTCTAGGAATCTAACCAAAAAAATATTCTATCTCCCATATATAATCTCCTAGAAGCTATGTTCTTGGATTATATATTTTATCTTGCAAGATGCATTCCAAATTAATGGATCCTACTTGGGTTCCAACCATCATGATGAAGTTCCTAGGATTAATATTATGGGCATTATAATTTTTTTTATATAGATCACACGAGAAATCTCATTTTTTTTAAGCCATCACCATCAAGTTATATACCCTAGGGTGTTGATAGGATTGTTCATATCTCTTAAACCATTAACTCCTTTAAATTTTGGAAAGAAAAGCGTATTCCACCCCACCAACGACCAATGTTTGTATTATTTGTTTCCCTGCAAAAGAAAATTTCACAGGAGAGATTTCATTTCCTTTAGGATGTGCTTGGGAGTAGTAAGGATAGATAAGAGATATAGTGGAATGGTCTACAGGAAAACTTTGAGAAGAATAAGTATACCAACAATGTTGATAGGATGAAAAATTCAACTAGTGATATTTTTCATGAAGTAGGAGAGAAGGTCTTCCTAGGAAAAATTGCAAATAACAATCTCCAAGAGAGGCACACCAAGGTATTTGGATGGAAGGGAGCTCCTAGAAAAAACTAAGATGTATGAGACATGGAATCGAATAGGAAGAAGCATATTGAATAAGGAAATATAGGATTTTAGGTGATTGATAGAGATGTTATATGTTCCATGAATTTATCCAAAATATTTTTAAAGGATATAAAAATCTCCCAAGACGTTTGAAAACCAAAATCTAGCAGGATCGCCTTTATGTATTGCCAATTGAGAATGTTGAAATCTTTCTGACATGAGGTGGGACAAGTCCTGCAATGTTCTTGGTATTTGTTTGAATAAGATTCAGAAGCGACTCAAGACACCAATTGTTCAAAATATTTCTTGGAGGATATCCATGTTGAATGTGATTAAGGATGTGAGTGGTGAGAAGATAATCACCTTCTAGAATAAGTTTGGAGAACCTATTAACATGATATATTCTTAATCCTTGAAGAGACACCTAGAAAATACTGGATTTGAGGTGAATAAGCATATTGAAGAAAAAAATATAGGACTTGAGGTGATTGATAGAGGTGTTATATGCTTCCATGAATTCATCCAAAATATTTTTAAAGGCCCTGACCTCTTTTATTGAAGGAATTCTTATTAAAATATTTTCATCCATGAATTGATTATGAGAAAGGGGAGAGGAGGAATTGTGAAGGGAAATCGCCTAAAGACATTATGAGAGCACCATTTCTTTAATCCTACAAATAAGACCTTCTGGGATAAGATAAAAAAAAAGGGGGAGAGGGGATCAGACAGATGCCTTAGGAGGGTTAAAAGGGTCTTGAGGGAGATATATTGACATGGATGGAATAAAAGGTAGAAGAACTGAGTTTCATAACCTAATTGACCCAGTAGGTTTGAAAACCAAAATATAGTAGAATATGCTTTATGTATTTCCAATTGATATTGTTGAAAGCTTTGAACATATCAAGTTTGATCAACATTACTAAAGTCTTATAATACTTTGGGAAGTGGGCCAACTCATTAGATAGAATGGTAATATTAAGTATTTGAAAACCTTCTACATATCTATACTTCTCCATCCCTACCAGAAAAGGAAAAAGGGGTTTGAGGCATCGAGGGCTTTGGTGATAATCATGTAAATAACATTACATAAGGAAAACAAACAAAATTGGGAAGGTTCGATTGCATGTTCTTCCTTAGGAATCGAGGAGATGAATTTATTACTAAGAGTATGAAGGATTCTTTAAATTATTTGATATTATGAAACAAGAGCCTAAACATTTAATTTGACAACTGGACAATAGTGATGAAATAAATTAGATGTCAAGCCATCCAGTCCTGGTGAATTTATAGGGGGCATACTCATGATTTCTTCTTCCACCTCTTTCAATGATATTGGGTGACAAAATAATTCATTTTTTTCAAGAGTGAGAATTTTGAGGATGTGGTGGGTAATAGAAATGATGGCATCATATCTGCTAAGTTGGGGTTCATCAACAACGTGATAAAGAAATATACTAGATCATGCTCAATCTTCTTGGGAGATGAGTTTATTACCCTAAGGTGATTTTATCTGAGTTAAGTGGTTGGCATATCAGAGTTGAATCATTGATATATGGAAAAATAATTTGTTGCATTCCCCCTCTTTGAGCCAATGAACTCTATATTTCTACTTCAATAGTATTTCTTACTAACAACACATTTCCTCTATTTTATTAATGAGTTGATTTATTTTATTAGATATATCCTCGGTCCATCCATGTATTATTTCTTGATAATGCAGGTATGTCATTTTTTATTCCAATTGCTTCCTAGATTGAAAATGTTACCAAAGACCTATTTTCTCCAAGACTCGAGGTGCATATTTAGAAATTTGAGACAATGTTGGGAGTGGTATATTAGAGTGCACTGCACAATATAATATTCCAAGAAACACTTTTGAATTTTATTGTGTAAAGACAAATGAGATGGAAAGAACTTTTATAATTTGAAAGGTTGTTTGGAAGGAACATTTTCGACATCAAGGATAAGAATAATGGACCAATGATAAAACTGACAACTGGCAAGATACTTTCCTCACTTACCTCCATATGAATCCTTAAAAGAATGAGAGAATTTGAGCTAAGGAATTTTTCAATCCGATAAGAGTTTTTTCAAGTGCGACCTATTATGTTGTTTTAGGTAAAGAGACCATTTATGGTATCAATGTCAATTAGTATGAGTTCCTAAATGAAATAATTGAAGGCATGAATGTCTAGATCCATCCTTTTTATTCCTCCTTTCTTCTCAGCCAAGGATGAGATGAAACTAAAATATCTTCCTAATATCGAGAAATTAGATTAAATTAATACACCTAATGTTTTAAATGAATATAGGAATTCATATTTTTCATTCAACAACTGCAGTCCATAGACATTTCTGATCAAACCTAAAGCATCCTTTGGTGTCTAGGGCTATAGATTGTGATTTATTCCAAATCCTTGGAATAATGGTGTTTAAAGAAGATCTATAATGTTTTACTTCTTATAAGAGGAAAATGTCAGGGTTTTCGATTTTACCTTATTCCGTAAGAGTATTTACTTTCTCTTACTACTAATGTCGCATATGTTCCAAGAAAATATTTTTATTGAAAACTAGAAGAAGGAGAGGTTTGATAAGAGTCTGTTATCAATACATTCTAATTTGAGTTCACCAATATATCCCCTATTTCCTAGAGTAGTTCCAAGTTTGACTTCTTACCTCTACACTTGTTATATCTAGGGTTACTTTTAGGTGTCTTTATCTTGGTAGTCTACATTCCAAAGGTAAAGTGGGTTCCTTTGAATTTTTATGAAGATCATGATGCAAACTTTGGATATGTTATAGTGAGATTTATTTGATGTCCTATATTTGACATGCATCTACAATGCACTACAAATCAATACCTTCCAACTCCATATCATCTAAATTAGGGTATATTCTATCTTATTTCTCTTGGTTCATGATCACATCTTAAATAAGTGGCATATATATAGGGGAATATGATGCTTTAGGTCTCTTGGTATCCTCAGGGTTTGGAGGGAGAATCATACGATTTTCACAATTTTGGGCCACTGAAGGAGGGATAAAGGGGATTTTCATGGTTGGGGTTCTACAAAATGCAATGAAATATTTCATAATTGTTCGTAGTGAAAGAAATTTTAACTAGACTAGATTGAATGGATTTACTATTAGATCTGCACCTATTGACAATTTTGATGAAACCCTCTTAATTTTTGTTAGAATCAAGTCTGGATGGTTTTTGAGGATTGAGTAAAGGAAAATATTTAAATATATGGCCATGCTTGCGATGACCATAAAAGGGAATGAAATCATAGTCAAGGGTTTGGATCCAATATGAATCCTAGTAGCCAAGACAAATGGATTTGGGGATGGGAATCTAGATGTTAATGTAGATGAAAATTCTTGCAAAGTATGTGTATGAACCTTTCATGGTTTCTTTCATTTCTTTGACATATATACCGAGAGTGTTTCCAATTATAACAAGAATCTCTTTATGCCAATACTAATGCAAAAACTAGTAAATTTGAATCCTAAATGGGGCATGGGTTAAATATTCCTTGTCTAGATTGAATTTATCCATCCAATAATGAAGGTGCAGACTTAGACTAAAAACAATATGGCTAATTTTCAAATATCTGTTCACGATACACATGATTGTGAAACATGGATGTTAAAAACCCTTGGAGCAAAGATTCAGCTAAACAAGATCCCTTGGTTTCTATCATGAGATGATATAGTCTACCAGATACCTCTTTGAAGGCCAAATCCCAAGGAATTTCCCAATGACCGCATGTTCCTTCATATATTAAACATATCTCCTGAATTTCTTTGTCTGGATTGGGAATTTTTTTCTCTTTGGGGATGCACTGACTAGGTTTCCACTTCATTGGTCCTACGTAAGAATCAAGAGAATATTTCATGTTAATTCCTTCCCTAAGGATTTCTTATCTATTCCATAGATTCGGAAGAGGTCCCATGGGAGGCCAAATGGGCATCAAGGCCTACAACGGTGAGTAATTCTTTGTATGAACGGGGGAAACCACCCAAGGGGTCCATCATAGAATGAGATACAAATATGTAGAACAATAAAACCATAATTTTTCACTTTATCCAATAACTGAGAAATATGAAAAGGTCTTAGTATTAATTCATAATTATTATGTTCTATTTTTAGATTTTCTATTATTATGGTCCACTAATTTTAAATTTATCATCATGACATGTCCTCCCATTGAATACAAATGATTTGTAGTCCATAAGTAAATACATGAGAGAAATATTTGGAATAGGACACATGTAGTTGTAGAGAGAGAATATATAACAAAACATGATATCAGGACAACGTTCATGCCAAAAATTTGTTGATAGATTAATGTTGAGAATATGAAAGAATGTACCAATTCAAAAGGGAAAATGATGTGAAGTGATTGGACTTACCTAGTTACCAACCAACACATGTGAAGTTGAGAAGAGGTGATCCATGGAATAAGAACTCAAGAACTAGAATGTGTATTGGAGTGCACAAAATATCGCTATGAACAAAATATGGTTTTATGGCAAGGAAAAATATATTCGATAGTGGTTGAAAGCATTGAATGAGTGAAAATAGAGTTGTATATTAATAGAGACTTATATTTTCAATAAGGAAGGCAAGACAACTTCGATTGCATGATTTGTTTTTGTGTTGTAGTATATCTTTATTATTTTTCTCCAATTTATTAAAAAACATGATATATTTAAAAAAAAAAAAATGATATATAGAGGTTTAGTCCATGCTTGTTTAAGAGGAAGAGGGGAAAGAATATTTTTATCCTTTTAAATTTGGAGTTGTGATCTTTATCTGGAGAATTTCCATAAAAATGAGAATTTATAGTAATGATTTTGCGCTCCTAATTTGGTATGAATCGATTGTCATGTTTTCAGTTGTCCCAATTTCATGGTATGCACATTCAATAATGGAATCCATATTTAGCACTATTGAGTAGAGCATGATATATTAGGAGAGGAGAGAACCATTGAGCATGATTTATTGGTATAATCTAGAGGGTATTCAGATGAAGGTGTAGGAAGAGAATAACACCATTTTGTAGTAGTGCGATACTTTGGCAACGCCCGAAGGTATACACACACCAATATTTATTGACAACATTTGTAAGGTATTAAGATGAGGGCATTGGCAAAGAAGAATACGATTGAGAAATTTCACAAATATTTGGGATTAACATTTGTTGGACCCTTTATTTTTGGAAAGAGGATAAGGATAAAGGAAGCGACGAACAAAGTCAAACAAGCCGCTCAACAACTCAAAGTCTAAAAGAAACAAAAAAATTCAAACCCATTGTAGACTACCTGGATGGATAAAAGAAATGCAAAATGTCAAAAAAATCAGGTTCCACGTGGAAGATATTGGAAAACGCAATGCCATGAGCAAAAAAAGGAACCTTGAAAGAGGAAAAGAAAAGATTCAACCCAAAAATTAAAATTATAAATAAGAAGAAGGAAATTAGTGAGGAAAGTGTTTTTGATGGATTACTGTGGTAATAAGGTGATGATTTTTCTATAATAAGTTATCAATTTCGATATTCATGTTGCATTGAAACAATATTTGAGTCTGTAATGGGTATAAGGGATTAGATCTTGCTGCGTAAGAGGTTGTATTGGAGACCTATATTGTATAAAGCTTTTGGATATTGATGTTGTTAATATAATGAAGTGATTTGGGGCCCATAAAATTTGTTTTGTCCTTATCTATCATGTTGCGAATGGTGTTGAATTTTGTAACTATGGTTGTTCATCATAATGTGAAAAGTGAAAATTTTTGTTTGTCGGTGATCTAGAATCGAATCCAGGAGCTTGATAGGGCTCAGAAAGGCCTAAAAATCAAAATTCTCATAATGTCTTCAAAATAGATGTGTAATTAGGCCTCTTCAATACAAACCCAACACAACTTGAACAAGATCAAACGAACATTGTATGCTTCTGATATCACGTTCTGTTCATTTTTCCAAATAGGCAAAAACAATGTTGATTGTACAATTTGTATAGTTCTCAGAGTGCCATGTGGCAGTTGAATGTAAAGCCCATACGATCATACAACTAACATGGTAGGGTCCGTACAACTGATGTGGCAAGCTGATTAGGTGTACAAATTGATGACATGCCTAGTACAAGTGGACCAATAGGGAAGTGACGTGTGTCACCATTGCAAGGGTGACACATGGTATGTCTATGAAACAAAACATGGCATGCTATATAGTGACACATGGTAGATAGTGATTGTGAAAGGATGTGATGATAGGGCATATAGTTGGACCAGTTATCATTCGATGAGTGGTAGATATCGTGGGAGAATAGGGTGGTGCCACGTGGCTTAAACATAGGCTTCCACGTGGCACTGTTGGATTGAATTAAAGTTCATGTGGTAAATATGTTTTAAGGATCAACGGATTTTGAACCCCAAACCTCTTAGTCGGGCTAGAGACTTGCCAGGCCGGGCTAGCCAAACCACCTATGAGTTAGTTCTTAACCATTCGGGGGAAATATTAAATTTAAGTTTGGATGTATTGTTATCCAAGTGGAGTTAGGGTTGGGGCCTAGCCCCATCCCTTAGTGTAAAATTACCACGAGATCATTCCAATGTGACCAATGCATAACACTTGGCATGTGGTTGTAATAGAATGGGCTCTAGCTTCGATTCTATTGGGATTGCATATGACCATTGTCAAGCACCTCGACTCAAACCTTCCATACTAGTTAGCCCTCGGTTCTCATTGTTGTTTCCATATGACCTGGGATTAAAACTAATAGTGTGGGATTTCGAGAGTATCCCTTGGTTTTGGGGATTCCACTTCTATTTCACCATGTGACCTAGTATTTCAGATTGAGGGTCAGTGTGCAACCCTTAGGGGTTGGTTCTTGGCTATATGTTTATTCATGTGACCATGCAGAGGGGGAAGGTGCACAAGAAAAGGGGCTTAGCCAAATAATGTTGCAAAAAGTGGGGTTTTCCATATATTAATGGTTTTTTATGGATTTTAGGCATGTTTATTGGAGATTTTTTTCCCTTTTGGGGGAATATTGGGCCCTTTTTAAGGCTAGATCTTCAAAGAAAGTTGGTAGAGGGTTACCAACTTCAGATCTATATCAAACAGGCCTTCTTAAGGCCAGAAAAGGATATTCAAAGTAGGTTTATGTTGAATATTTTCCATGCCAAAGCCATTTTTATGCAGGGAAGTTATTGAGGAGTGTACCTTTGCGGGTCATTTATGGAAGCTCTGGTCATCCGATTTGAGTGCCATTTCTTCTGTTAGGTTCTTAATATCTATTAGAATAAGATGATATTATTTTTTTCACCTTTTGGCACTATTGTGATGTACTTATTGAGCTTTTAACGGAAATAAGAAACCCTCACCCACTGAGACAATGGCCCAAAGACGTAGGCGAGATTGCTGAAATCCGTTATCATATTGGTGTTATGGTTTGTTGTTTTTTTATTCTTCATTTCACTTACACACATGCTTATATGGTTGTGATATCTTCTCATATCTTCTTCCTCTTTCTTTAATCTTCCTAATTGCTTAATCAACACATGCTTAATAGGTCAACCATTTTCATTTAAAAGATATTTTTGGATCAGTTGGGGAGGCCACCTTAGTATAAATAAGGAACCAATTTGTCTCATTTGTAACTGAAGAAATTCACATCTCCTAGTAAATCTATGTCATCATCTCATATAGAAAACTCAACATGGTATCAGAGATGGACTCGGAAATACTCCCTCATGGGAGGTCCCAGCTAACTGAAAGGGAAATGGAAGCCTAGCTTATATTAGGTGTTACTAGATCTCTAAAGGAGTTTGAGACCATGGGGAATTGTAGAATTTTTCTTAATTAAATAAATAAATGGTTTGATAACAGACTCATGAGCTCTAGTTGGCTAGACTTGGACAATTATAAAATGGAATTCGACATAAAGACCTAATAATTCATCCTCCCTAGGTAGGGATAACCTAAACACTCTGCAATCATGGTTTACTATCTTCTTGTGCAAAATCTTGCGTCAAATCATTTTCTTTGGATCAAGGGATATTTGTCTTGAAGGGGCAAGGGGCTCTCTTATTGGAGAAAGGTGAGTCATATTATATTGAATTCTGGTAAGGGATTTGTTGTGATCATTAGTTGTATCACTATCCATATATGACAAAGAGGATAAGGAGGAGGTTACATTGGTTCTTGAGTATGCAATGAGCTCCCAAATGCGATAGTATTTGAGCATGTCCTTCTCTTTCGAGAAATTAATGGCATCAAACTCTTATGTGCAATCTGTGTTGGCATTTATGAGGATGTTCTTTGCCCTTCCTAGATGTTCTTTAAGGAATTTGGTGCATTCGTACACATGGTCATGGATACTCATCTATGCATAATTGGAGTTACCCTTGATGTGGAATTGCACTTTTGAGACTGGTATACGATGAGATGATGTGTTCATAACTGAGGAAAAGAATATCTTGTACAATGATTCTTTCTCGTGCCATCGTGAACTCTCATCGCATCCCATCCATCCTTTCAATTTATCTCTTGGAATTATAGGATTCTCGAAAACTAAACCTTTCCCCCATTATTTTTGCTTACACACACTTAGTTTTACACAGAACTAACAATTTTTCATCATCCCCTAATCAGTCTTACATGAAATAAACCATCGTTCATGAGAGTAAGGAAATAAAATATTTTCAAGTGAAATATGGCTAATATTTTGCATATTATCTATGTAAATTATATATGATATCATGTACCATGACATTCCATGTGAAATATTTTGGTTGTGTGTTCATGGAGGAATCCCTACATTTGAGTCTAGGAGTTTGGTATTCTTGGCACTAAGAATTTAGTTCCCACAAATTTTAAAGACAAAAAAATCAGTACAAGGCAGAACTCATAGTCCACATGATATTTACAATTTATAGTATCTTTGTTGTTGGATTAACATGCTCTCTTACAAATGGGAGGGTGATAATGAAATTGACTATTTTAACTCTTTTTATTGTGGATTTACTTTTTGTGTTGAGCCAACATTTATCGATTGATGAAGTGGATGGATACATTAACATAGAAGGCATGACAACAATTCAAGTGTATGTAGAGGAACTCCCACAGAGGGATGATGTACTACATATAGAGGGAGAAGAGATTGAGTTACCTATAGAGAAGAAGGAAGAGCTACCTTCAGTGTCACGGGAAGAAGAGAGAGAGGAGGAGTCACCTCTAGCTCCATAGGAATCATTTATTGAGTGACTCTCAATTCTAGATAGAGCACTTGCAGAGGAAGAAATTACAGAGAGAGAGAGAGAGTGGAGGAGATATTTTGATAGAGAGAATCCCCAAAGAAGGGTAGTTGTTGATAGAGTAGAGAAGCTACTCTTAGTATCAATGTTTAGAAGTTACAAAATCCCATAGGGAGAAGCTATAGAGAGAATGGAGGACCTACTCTTAAGCAAAGAGCCATATATTTCTTTACAATAAGTAACATGAGCCAAATCCTACTCAACTTGGCATACAGTTGGTGTTCTCTCAACACTTGCAACACCATCCTCAGGTGTTGTTCATGCTCTACTTCTGACTTGGAATAAACCAAAATGTCATCCAGGAAGACTATGACAAACTTGTCTAGATACTCACTGAATACACCATTCATCAAGCACATAAAAACAACAGGTGCATTTGACAAACCAAATGGTACCACTGTGAACTCGTAATGACCATACCTTGTTCTAAAGGCAGTCTTGCTGATGTATGCATCCTTTATTCTTACCTGGTGATATCCTGATCTGAGATCTATCTTCAAAAATATTTCTGCAACTTTCAATTGATCGAAAAGATCGTTAATCCTCGACAGAGGATACTTGTTCTTGACATTTACTTTGTTCAACTCTCTGAAATCAATGCACAACCTCAATGTCCCATCCTTCTTCTTCACGAATAGGACTGGGGCACCCCAAGGTGACACACTAGGGCGAATGTAACCCTTCTTTAGAAGCTCTTCAAGTTTCAATTGCAACTCTTTTAGCTCTGGCATACTCATTCTATAAGGATCTTTCGACACTAGAGCTTTTCCAGGCATCAAATTTATAGAAAAGTCGATGTCTCTCTTCGTAGGTAGTCCAAGTACTTCCTGAAATACATCTTCAAACTCTGTAAGTACTTCCTGGTCTCCAATATTTGGGGCTTCATCTCTGGATGCTTCTTCCACAAGGGCTACAAATAATTGACATGCCTTTTTGTAGCACTTCTTCAACTGCATTGTTGAGATTTCTTGTTTTATCAAAGGTAGATCCATTACTTGGGGTACATTATTTCAGAAGAAGGGATTGTTGTTGATCCTGAGAAGGTTGAGGCTATTAGAGAATGGGTAGCACCAAGGAATGTGGTAGAAGTTAGATCCATTATGGTCTAGTGGGCTATTACAAAAGGTTTATAGTAGGGTTCTCAAGGATAGCTCACCCTATCACTTCCTTGCAAAGGAAGGAGAAAAAGTTTTAGTGGACCGAAGAGTGTGAGAAGAGTTTCCAACAATTGAAACAACTATTAACCAATGCTCCAATCTTGAGGATTGCAGATCCAAATATGGATTTCATGGTGTGCACATATGTGTGTAAGGAAGGGTTGGGAGGATTTCTCATCCATAATGGATTTGTAATTTGTTATGAGTCTAGGAAGATGAAAGAGCAAGAAAAGAATTATTCCACTCACAATTTGGAGTTGACAACAATCATTCACGCTCTGAGGAAATGGATACATTACCTCATGGGAAGGAGGTTTGAACTCAGAACAGACCATAACGGTCTCAAATACTTGTTTGATCAGCCAACCTTAAACGCTAGACAACGTAGGTGGCTGGAATTTCCGTGTGAATACAAATTTGATATCAAGCATATCAAAAGGAAGGAAAACAAGGTGGTTGATGCACTCAGAAGAAAGGTGCATGAATTACATGCTACAACCATTAGAATGTACATGACTGATATTAAATATAGAATTTTGGAAGCTACAAATGTAGATTTGTAGTACAAAGACTTGGTATCAATGCTACAGCAGAGTGAGACACCATAGAACGAGGGAAATTACATCTTGGGAGTTGATGGAATACTTCTGTATAAAAACAGAGTGTATATACCCAATGTCCAGTAATTGAAACTTGCAATTCTAAAAGAAATGCATAACATGACTTATGTTGGACACCCTAGATATCATAAGACTGTGGGAGCAATCAAAAGCCATTATTTTTGGCTGGGTATGAAGAGAGAGATCGCTAAATACATCACTAGATGTATGGAGTGCCAAAAAGTTAAAGCTGAGCATAGGCATCTAGCAGGGTTGTTGCAACCTTTGCCCATTCCTGAATTGAAGTGGGAAGTGGTGACCATGGATTTTATTACAGGATTGCCCAAAACAAGCAAGCAACATGATTCGATCATTCTTATGGTGGACAAGCTTACAAAAGCTACCCATTTTATTCCACTGAAAACCACTCACAAGGCAACAGATGTTGTTGATATCTTCTTAAAATAAGTGGCACGCTTGCACAGAATTCCTAAAATGATTGTGTCTGATAGGGACCCAAAATTCACCTCGAATTTATGGAAAGGACTATTCCAAGGATTCATAACGAATATGAATTTTAGTACAACGTATCATCCTGAGTCTGATGGACAGATAGAGAGGGTGAAAAAAGTAATAGAGGACATGTTGAGAATGTACGTGATGGACAAGCCATCAAGATGGGAAGACTACCTGCATTTGGTAGAATTCACCTACAATAATAGGTATCATGCATCATTGAAGATGAGCCCATTTGAAGCACTTTATGGAAGAAAGTCCAACACTCCAATGAGTTGGGATAATCTAGTTGACAAAGAAGTAGTTGGGCCAGAGTTGCTCAAGGAGATGGAGGACCAAATGATAAAAATTAAGAATAATTTGAAAGCTTCCCAGGATAGGTAGAAAAGTTATGCCGATAAGAATAGAACCCACAGAGAATTCAAAGTGGGTGATCATGTTTTCCTGAAAGTGAAAACTAACAGGAGTTTCGTGAAGCTGGGAAGTCGTCCCAAGTTGGCAGCTAGATTTTATGGGCCATTTGAAATCCTAGAAAGGATTAGGCCAGTTGCATATAATCTTGCATTACCTGCATCCATGAATGTACATAATGTGTTTCATGTTTCATTTCTTAAGAAATATATACCTGATGTTAATCATGTTAACGATTGGAATGTGATTCAGGTGGAACCAGAAGGCGTCCTGCAAGTGCATCCTGTGCACATATTGGACAGGAAAAACAAACAGCTCCAGAATCGATCTATAGGGCTTGTAAAGGTCCAATGGACCCAGTATGGTCCTAAGGATGTGAAATGGAAGCATGAAGATGTTATGCGGGCAGAGTACCCGCATCTTTTTGAAAATTTTGAAAATCTTGCAAATGCATTGTAAAGTTGCACTTAGGATAGTGCAGAAATGAGGGGAGGGGGATTGTAATGTCCCCACGGCCGAGCCCTATTGTAAATCATGTTTCTGAAATGAATTGTAATTATGTTTTATAGGCTGGTGAGTTAAGTTTATATAACCTGGTGGGCTTATGTAATTGTTAGGTCAGAGAGCCTAAGTGTTGAAGGCCAAGAGCATGCTTTTGTATATGTAATCATGCAAAACATTAATAAAAATATAAAAATCGTTCCGTGCAGATCGACCACGATGACTGAGTGATGGGGGACTAAGCTTCCATAGAGTGGGAAAGGGATTAGGGGCTGGAAGGTGGGAAGAGGGGCTAAGTGTTGAGCCTAGGGGCTTAAGTCCTTGGGAGTAATATTTTAATATTATTCCAGAAAGACCATGTGAAATATATGTTTTATCCTAAGTTATTTTGGAATGAAAAGTGACTTCCAAATGGGGAGGAATGCATGTTGATGGAACACATGCAGTTTCATGGGTGACAAGTGTCGACTCAGGTGCATGTAGTTAAAAACTATTGAATTGATCCATGATGGGAGTTCCTCCTCCATTCCACCATCGACTGTCTGAACGTGAGTCCCATATGACCTCTACAAGATACCCTCGTGCAATTCTGAAACTAGGGAAAAGGTCTGAGCTGATTCCTAAGGAAGCTGGTACATTCCTTGCTTGAAAATTTTGAGCCTGTGCGTGGGATCTCTGTACACCTTGTGCAATTCTGAAACCAAAACCATGAGTCTATTTCGTGATTGTTGATCTTGTCTGGAAAGCCAATGTCTATTTTCCTAGTTGGTTGTTGTGGCCATGCAGTGCTGGATTCCACGTGGCTTACTGGCCAGTGTGAGTTCATGCTTAGCCTG
>ML806531.1:23151-37595 GCA_009831015.1 Picea engelmannii | reverse complement strand
TGCTTGAAGAAGGTGATTGGAACCAGGTGCCAAATTCAAACCAACCTTCCAGAGTTAGCTGAAGAAGGATCCATTTGGCTACAACCAGAAGCAGTTTTGGACCAGCAGGAGCGTCGCCTGCGTCAGAGAACCATCAAGGAAGTTCTAGTACAGTGGAAAGATATGACTCCAGCCGATGCCACTTGGGAACCAACTACCATTCTGTAGCAGTTTCCAAATCTCAAGCCTTGAGGACAAGGTTGTTTTTAAGGGGGCAGACATGTTAAGTTCCTAACCCGCACATAGGTAGATCAATGTATTCAGATGTAATAAAGTTCAATATTAATAAGACCTTTCAATAAAATAGAATAAGGCGGATGTAAGAAGAGCTAATAGAAGCTTCCGCTTCTAGAAGGATCTTCCTCTAGATGCTTCTCTTAATAGACATATTTAGTATAAATAAGGGTCGAGGGTATGAAAACCCTAGCTTGGAGATTATTGTAACAGAGCGCTGCTCAACTGGAGGTTGCCCCCTCGAAGAGGCCTGTGAACATTGCTATCTGAATCAAAGTGTTGTTCTGTTGCTTTTTCGTATATCATTTCTATGTATTGTGAAGATTATGCTGGATATTTTATTGTTATTCTATCATTTCTAGAATTTCATTTATGTTCTGCATATTTTATATATCTGGTATCTTGCAGGTAGGTTGTCAGGCCTGTGAACAACTCTCTCCAAGTGAGAAAGTTGGCTGGGAAGTGGTTTCTTCCAGAAAGTGTCCAGCACCAACTTCGGGCTCTGAGACTTCCTGATCTGGCCTGTTACCGAGACCCAGAGAAGGAGTTGTAGCACTGATGGACTATGCTTGTGAAGGTGTATACTCCAAAGTGGAACAAGCATGTGGGGAATGAGAGTCTGGCAGTAGTGGGCGTAAGATGGCATCCTGGGAAGAATCCTTCCAGTCATTCTGTGTTATTTTCCCTGTAACCTCAGCCTAGCCTAGGATTCTTACCTAGGGGTGACCCACTGCTAAGGTTGATGAGTAGCATGGTCTAAGGCTGGGAGGTTTGTGGAAGGCCTGGACGTGGTTGGTGGAACTACCATCGTTTCAAAGATAAGTACCAGATGATGTTTTAATTATGTTTTTCATGTCTGTGTATTTATATTTATCATGTATTCTTCTATGCATATGAATTAATGTTAATTCCATGGATTATTTATGTCAACAATAATTTTGTGTTGAATCTGAGTTTAAATGTGTTTAACTTGTTTTAAATGCATGTTATTAATTAAGCATAAAATGATGTTGTTCCACAAAGTAGCATCTTCCCGGCCAGTGGGTTGGATGATGGCCGGGGGAGCGTTACATAATGGTATTAGAGCGCTATAGTATGAAAGAGTGTTATAGCTACAGTAGTCTTTCTTCGCAACGTTACACGATATTTTTGGAATTAGTGAGGCTTCAAAGGACTCTCTCATAACTTCATCTAAGACATGGTGCAAATGAAGTAGCCAGGATTCAGAACCCAAACAAGAATATTGTTGATATTTAGGTCATCTGATAGATGTTTACCATAATCGAGTTGTCTAGATGGTTAACTACTATGTTGATGTGATTACATCAGGGTAAGTCATTCTCCCTGTGTCCTAGATAGTGACAAAGTTGGGGAGAATGGTCCAAGACAATGCTGATATATTCTAGAAGGGATAAGTAAAGCTCCAGTACATCTCCATTGATGATCAGATAGATGATATTCTGATGGAGCCCTTTTCCAAGGGAAAGTATATATACTTCGGATAAAATTTGGGGATTGTGGATATTGCTCCCTTGGTTGAGAGGGAATGTTGATATCCTTCCATCATGGATAGTCAATGTGTTGTTGGACTGACATTCTCATTTTGGAGAATGGTCTAGGTTGGACGGATTGTTGATGTATCATGGACTGCCATTTTCTACATAAAATGGTCCAATATTGACATTGTCATATCCACATATGATGACCTCATAAAGGTAATTGGTCTTCCCTCAATTGCATAGATGATGACCTAATTAGGGAGGTTGGTACATGAATGACATTTTCTCTATGGCATATATGGTGATCTGATTAGAGAAAATGGTCTAGGACCAATATTCTTCTATGGCACATGTAGTGACTTGAATAGCAGAATTGTCCCTGTAGCCCAATGTGTGGCTTTCAACATCTGAGAGAATTGAAATTTTCCCTATGGCACATATGGTGACCTAATTAGGGAAAAATTTCTGGGACTGAAATTCTTCACGTGTCACATATATTGACGTGATTAGGAAGAATGATACTTGTAGTCATGAGACACTTTGTTCATTGTGTGAAAACTATGGGATACTTAGTTAAGTGAGAAGGTTTCGGTACTTGAATTATTCAACATCACGTGTGATTACTTAGATGGTGTATGGACCAAAAAATTGATGCTATATAAATGATATTCAATGTGTCAAGATATTGAATAGGTTGTGGCATATTGTTGATGTTGATGATGATTTGATACAAAACTTTCTATGACAAAAGAATTTCCAATGAATATATGATCACCAAGTATGTCTTCCCTCACTGGGAGAGGGCATTGATGTTTGAATAACTCCCAAGTTAAGAGGGAGTGTTGAATTTTGTAACTATGGTCACTCTTCATAATGTGAAAAATGAAAAGTCGTGTTCATTGGGGAGAACACTTTAGTATAAATAAGGAGCCATTTTGGATCATTTGTAACTCAAGTAGTTCAAATATCCTAGTAAATCTATGTGATCATATCATATAGAAAAATCAACAAATGGATTTGTTCAATTTATCTATAAAATGTCGCATTATTGTTGTTGTCTAATGGTTGATATATGGATCTGAGTAGTGTAGACATAGATATTATGTTGTGTTCTACTTAATTCCTTCATTATACAAGTCTCAGCTATGCTTTGGGTGAGACCTCATTCCCTTGTGGAAGGTTCAATATGCCAATGTTCCTAGACTACAACAATGTCTTTAGTTGGTAACTTCCTAGAACCCTGGTCTCAATTGTGCGTCCAAATGGTTTCATTGATAACACATATATTTAAAATAATTTTTTAGAGGATACCTCATCGAATCTATAAGTTTGAGGTTGAAAACTTGTGGGAAAGGAAGAGCGATGTGTTCATAAAAATTGCGAATACATTAAAACTCTAAAAAAATGTACCCATATACCGTGAATTTACACATTAATCATTAAATTAAAACAATTATAGCACTAGAGGGTGTCAATCAGTCAGGATTCATGAAATTAAACCTCTATAGAACTCAATACTACACAGACATAATATATCGCAGCCAATGACATGAGTTGTGGAAGCAATGAGGCTTCATAGGCTTCTCATAAAACTTCATCCAAGACATGGTGCAAATGAAGCAACCAAGCTTCAACATACAAATGAGAAGATTGCTTGCATTCATGGAATATGACAAATGCTTACCATCATCGAGTTGGCTAGTTGGTGAACCACTTTGTTGATGTTAATGTCTTCCCTCGTTAAGAGGGAATACTATTGTGATTACAACATGGTAAGTCATTCTCCTTGTGTCCCAAATAGCGACCGAGTTGGGGAGAATGGTCCAAGATGGTGTTGATATYTTCCAGAAAGAAGAAGTAAAGCTCCTGTACATCTCCATCGATGATCAGATAGATGATATTCTGAYGGAGCCCTTTTCCAATGGAAAGTGTGTATACTTTAGAGACATGTTAGGGATTCTAGAGATTACTCCCTTGTTTGAGAGGGAGTGTTGAGATCCTTGCATCATGGATAGTCAGTGTGCTACTAGAATGATATTCTCCCTATTGAKAATGGTCTAGGTTGGGTAGATTTCTGATGTATTATTGATTGAGATTTTTTGCAGAAAATGGTCCAAGAATGAAATTCTCATATGGCACAGATGGTGACCTCATCAGGATGAATGGTCTTCCCCCTATGGTAGAGATGTTGAGCTGATTAGGGACGTTGGTACATGAATGAAATTTTCTGGGACTAACGTTCTTCTATGGAACATGTAGTGACCTAATTAAGAGAATGGTCCCTGTATCCCATGAAGGGGCTTTCAACATATGAGAGAAATGGCATTTTCCCTATGGCACATATGGTGACCTGATTAGGGAAAATGGTTCAGGACTAACATTCTTCCTATGTCACATATAGTGACGTGATTATGAATAATGTTCCTTATAGTCATGAGACACTCTGTTGAGTGCATGACAACAGTGGGATACTTAGTTGAGTGCTCAAGTTTCAGTGCCTGAATTATTCAACATCATCCCTGATTACGTAGATGGAGTATGGCCCCAAAATTTGATGTTATATAAATGATATTCGATGTGTCAAGATATTGACCAGGGTGTGTCATATTGTTGATGTTGATGATTATTTGATACAAACCTTTCTATGACATAATAATTTCCAATGAAGATATGATCGCAGGGTATTTCTTCCCTCACTAAGAGGGAGTGTTGAAGTTTGAATACCTCCCTAGTTAAGAGGGAGTGTTGAATTTTGTAACTATGGTCGGTATTCATAATGTGAAAAGAGAAAAGTGAAAATTCATGTTTGTTTGGGAGGCCAGTTTAGTATAAATAAGGAGCCAATTTGACTCATTTGTAACTCAAGCAATTTGTATCACCTAGTAAATCTATGTGATCATGTCATATAGAAAAATCAACTAATGAATCTTCAATTTTGCGTCCAAATGGTTTCTTTGATAACACCTATCTTTAAATGGAGTTCTTAGAGGATGCCTCATCTGATCTATAAGTTTGATTTTGAAAACTGGTGGGATAGGAAGAGCGATGCTCGTCCATAAAAAATGACAATGCATTAATACCTTAAACAAATTTTACTCATTTCGTGTGAATTTACACATTAATCACAAAAATAAAACAATTATAGCACTACTTGTATTATTAAACTGACATAGTCAGCATAACCAATGTCTTTTGTTGGTAACTTCCAGAACCCTGGTCTCAATTTTGTGCCCAAATGGTTTCATTGATAGCACATATCTTTAAAATGAATTTTTAGAGGATACCTCATCGGATCTATAAGATTGAGGTTGAAAACCGGTGGGAAAGGAAGAGTGATGTGTTCATAAAAATTGAAAATACATTAAAACCCTAAAAAAATGTACCCATATATTGTGAATTTACACATTAATCAATAAATTAAAACAATTATAGCACTAGAAGGTGTAAATCAGTCAGGATTCATGAAAGTAAACCTCTATAGCACTCAATACTACACAGACATAATAGATCGCAGCCAATGATGTGAGTTGTGGAAGCAATGAGTCTTCAAAGGCTTCTCACATAACTTCATCCGAGGCATGGTGAAAATGAAGCAACCAGGCTTCAACATACAAATGAGAAGATTGCTTGCATTCATGGAATCTGAAAAATGCTGACCATCATTGAGTTGGCTAGTTGGTGAACCACTTTGTTGATGTTAATGTCTTCCCTCATTAAGAGGGAATACTAATGTGATTACAACATGGTAAGTCATTCTCCTTGTGTCCCAAATAGTGATTGGGTTGGGAACAATGGTCCAAGATGGTGTTGATATCTTCCATAAGGAAGAAGTAAAGCTCCAGTACATCTCCATCGATGATCAGATAGATGATACTCTGACGAAGCCCTTTTCAGAGGGAAAGTTTGTATAATTCAGATACATGTTAGGGATTCTTGAGATTACTCCCTTGTTTGAGAGGAAGTGTTTAGATCCTTGCATCATGGATAGTCAGTGTGTTACTAGAATAACATTCTTCGTACTGAGAATGGTCTAGGTTGAGTAGATTACTGATGTATTATGGACTGAGATTTTTTGCAGGAAATGGGCCAAGACTGAAATTCTCATATGGCACAGATGGTGACTGCATCAAGATGAATGGTATGCCCCCTATGGTAGAGATGATGACCTGATTAGGGACGTTGTTACATGAATGACATTTTCTCTATGGCACATATGGTGACCTCATTAGAGAAAATGGTCTAGGACTGACATTCTTCTATGGAACATGTAGTGAACTAATTAAGAGAATGGTCCCTGTATCCCATGAAGTGGCTTTCAACATATGAGAGAACTGGCATTTTCCCTATGGCACATATGGTGACCTAATTAGGGAAAATGGTCTGGGGATGAAATTCTTCCTATGTCACATATAGTGATGTGATTATGAAGAATGGTCCTTGTAGTCACGAGACACTATGTTGAGGGCGTGACAACTGTGGGATACTTAGTTGAGTGTTCAAGTTTCAACACTTGAATTATTCAGCATCATCCCTCATTACTCAGATGGAGTATGGCCCAAAAATTTGATGTTATTCAAATGATATTCGATGTGTCAAGATACTGACCAAGGTGTGGCACATTGTTGATGTTGATGATTATTTGATACAAGCCTTTATATGACATAATATTGTCCAATGAAGATATGATCGCCAGGTATTTCTTCCCTCACTAAGAGGGAGTGTTGAAGTTTGGATACCTCCCTAGTTAAGAGGGAGTGTTGAATTTTGTAACTATGGTCGGTATTCATAATGTGAAAAGAGAAAAGTGAAAATTCATGTTCATTTGGGAGGCTAGTTTAGTATAAATAAGGAGCCAGTTCTGCTAATTTGTAACTCAAGCAATGCACATCTCCTAGTAAATCTATGTGATCAACTCATATACAAAAATAAACAAATGGATGTGTTCTCTTTATTTGTTTAATGGTTGATATATGGATCTAAGTAGTGTATACATAGATCTCATGTTGTGTTCTATTTAATTCCCTTCATTAAACAATTCTCAGGTATGCGTCGGGTGAGACCTCCTTCCATTGCAAAAGGTTGAATATGTCAACGTTCTTAGACTTCAGCAATGTCTTTTGTTGGTAACTTATGAGAACCCTCGTATCCATTTTGTGCCCAAATGATTTATTTGATAGCACCTATCTTTAAAAGGAGTTTTTAGAGGATGCCTCATTGGATCTATAAGTTTGAGGTTGAAAATTGGTGGGAACAAAATAACGACGTGTTCATAAACATTGCGAATACAATGAATTTACACATCAATCACTAAATTAAAACAATTATAGAACTACTTGTATTATTACACTCACATAGTCAGCATCGAGACACAATAAACCAATATAAATAATGAGGATGATCACCAACATATAGTTGAGGAGCAGATAACAACAAGAGGAAAACCGATCTTTTTGTTGTATTGATAGAAAGAAACAATGTAACCGTGTTGTTAAAGAGTTCCCAAGATTCTCAAATCATTAGCTCCCGAGGGATAGAACACCAAGAAAATGGCGTCGTCGGCTAATGGTGCCAAAATTTCATTTCGACGTCGTCCTTAAAATGGAATGTTATACCTGGAATTTCTATCTTTGCAATGTCATCAGAGTAGGTGAAACAATTTTCTAATGGGAATTTCGAATTCTTCCTTGGAGTAAGCTTGAACTGCTTCAGAAAATCCGTTTTTAAAGAGTGGTAGGCCGACTACACTAGTTGGTTGAAGAGGACTCTATTTTCCACGATCGTGCCTCCTGCACCTGAATTAAAATGGAAAGTCTTAGGCGAGACATTCAGGTTGGTGCTCCTCCATGGTGATACGAGTGATTCCAATGAAATACCATGATGTATAAATAGGATTTGACAACATAGAGATGAACTTTGAGTTGGAGGGAATGGACACATCCTTTACCACTCTTAGTTTTCCTTCCTGTTTGGGATTTAAAAAGTCTGAAAGGTAGTTGGAGAAGATTCTTCTTTTGGATTGAGAAGGCAGTGAAAGTGAGCCCTTGTCCAAACGCAAGCATCCAACTGAAGGATCACCTGTCTATCCATTAAAATCATATCTGCATCTCAATCCAAAGTTTTCAAAGGACTGCGAACCCAACCATGGTGTGTCCTGACTCATATGCACTGAGAGTTGGTCCCCATTCAGGTATTGAAATTGGAGAATGCACTGATTTTCTCCATTACAAGATATGTCATCCACGTCACTATAGAAGCACTTACAATCCAGGTGCTTGTAAGTAGAGGAACCAACACTATAATCAGACTTTAACCATGCCATGTCCTAGGCGATATCAAAATTCACCTTGACTTTTTGCGTTGCAGCATCCCAAAAACAAAACTCAAAATATAACTAGTGCCATCTGAGTTCCCTGATACAACATGAATGTTGTCGCATGTTCCCAATGGTTATATGTACGTATAATTTCTATTACTACTTGCAGTCTACAATCTGGATGTTAAAGAATTTGATCGATACATGGTCCAATCAATAGAATTCAGGGAGAGATTGGGATTGGGATGCAAAGATACTTTCATCACTGCTTCTTCTTCCACCTTCTCAAGAAACCCCTGCACAATGCTTAAAAATAACAAAATAAAAACTATCCCTTCTGTCGTTGTTTTCCCCATATCTATCTCTCGCTTCCTTACTGTTCAAATTTTATGGGAAACACAATTTTTTTTCATATTTTACACAGATGATATCTCAATATATAACCTTGGCAATAAGAATGGAATCCATCCTTCAATTTTTGTATGCCTAGCACGAATAGCTCAACAAATCGCGGGAATGGTAACCCTGATCTCTAGCGCTCAGATTCCATAATGCTTCTATATTATTTTTATTTTTAGCGTTCGTTTATGGATAAAATGATTTTCGGCTTTAAATAAATATGAATAGTTATTTGTTCTATATTTGGATAGCTTAACGTAATCTTTTATATATTATATTACCGGTTCCATTGACATAAGGATAAGATTCATTTGCATCCATTTTCGAAATACAACAAATGACATAAGTGATAACAACTCGATGAACACTGAAAGGCATAACAAATTTACAAACTTAGCATAAATCCTAATTAAGGTTTGTAAATGAAATATATTATAAGCCGTTGTGCTAGTATAACCCTACTCTTATTAACTCCATTAATAACTAATGTATTGTTAATTGATACATTAATATTAATTTGAATAACCCTAACCATAATCTTTGCATCTCAATTTGATCAACCCTAATTATTGGAGGTATCAATTTGAGAAGTAGAGATTTGCCAGGAAGATTCAAAAGCAACTTCCACTACATTTGAAGACAGTTCTGACCAATTATTATACTTTGTCTGGGCGAGCGAATGAATGATGATCTCCAATTTCTTCACTAAAATCACTTAATCCTCATTTTGCAACGTCCTGCCTTTGGTATGTCTGCAAGGCCAAGATTCGGTTGCAATAGGTCGTTGATTTGCATCGGGATACTCATAGAATTCCTCTCTCAAAAACTTCGTCTAAGCCTCAAGATCAGGCACGATGGCGCTTAGGAGAATGGTTCGAATTAAGAAATCCAATTTAAAAAAAAATTAATTCAAATTTAAACTCAAAAACACAAATTTAGTACTAAACAATCCAATTAAATATACAAAAGATGATGGTCGAGATTCAAACACTATCTAATAGACATTTGTTTCAAGATTCTTACATGATGAAAAAGGTTCTGGGGAGCACATCGATAATTCTTCACAACCACAATTTGATTGTCTGATTTCCTATATGAATTCATTAAGCTAGAAAGAATATGAAATACTTGCCAATATGGTAAATTTGGGGGAAATGTAAATATAATAATATAAAAAAGAAAAAATTAAYAGTGAAGTATTTTTTTAATTTCAAGTAAGTTTGTTAATCACTTGTACATGGAAATACATGGTCACACATTAATTTCTTAATCATATTAAGTAAATGTTAAAAAGTAAGCCGGTTAAGGGATGCAGTCATTGAATTGGAAGGACCATTAAGAATATGCCACCATCTTCCATTGCTAACAATACCATTAGAATTTATGATTAAAAGATTATTAAATGTGCTCATTTCCAATAGTGTACCCATAATAAAAATTAACTATTCAAGACATTTATTTTCAAAATTGTTTTGATCAATTTCATTTGTTTGACTTGGTAAAAAATAATTGATTATTTATATATAATCAATGTATATTTTATATCAAGAAACATTAATTATATTGCTATTTCTATTTTTAAAAAACCATCATTAAAATTAGTTGTAAAACATACACACTCATATTAACATATTATTTTAAATTTTCTCTTTGAAATTTATAAAATAAGTTATATTGTTATTTTTTCTAATTTTTTTTACAAAAATATTTTCAAAAATAAGAGTTTTCAAAAATATTTTTCTTCAATTGATGTATAAAGGATATACAATTGAATAACAATAAATTTATTTAAAATAAGTATTTGTATATCTATATAAAAAAATTAAAAAAAATTGAGTAAAAACCTCTTTTATATTCCAAGAGTAATCCACAAATATACATGTTACAATCTTTCTCAATCATATATTAAAAAAAAAAAAACTTCATGACTTACATTTTCTTTCATTAAAGGCCAAACTACATAGATTTAATTTTCCCCCGAAAAGTAGTCATAGTACCCAAAGGCTCCCCTCTATAAAGGCTCTTCCTTACATGGCTCATGACATTCAAAGGATGGATGGACAAGCTAGCTTGATATCTCACAACATATTTTCCACATTGACATTTTGGATTTATAATTTTCCTTGGGCCCAATCTATTGACTCCCCCATAACCTATATCTTTTTAACGTCTTTATGATTTGTTGTCTTCAAAAACGTTGACATTGACATCGCAATTAGATCATCCCTGTTATTTGACCCTTGGCTAGGGGAATATTTGATGCAAATGTAATGGTTATGGTTAATGAACATAACTACTCCAACTCCTCACGAAGGAGGGTGGCCCCATCAAAATATCCCCATGGGATGTCATAATCTAAGGTGGGGAGAATAGTAATATGTTGCTTAAAGGATTAGGGATCTTCTTTAAAATCAACAACCTAGTTAAGCATAATCGTTGTAATAACTTGTCGAGGAAACCATTTGTCTTCGAAAATTGATGAGTTGCGGGCCCACCCTAAATTTGAAATCATGATACATTGTAAGCCAGAATAAAACATCACTACCTTCTCATGGATCCATATGTTATAACATTCTTTGAGACTATCCTTGTTCCATTCAACCTTGGATTTTAAATTTTCTTTGACCAACTTTGCAACCTAGCCTACATAATTGACTTTGCAACCTAATCTTTTATATATTATATTACCAGTTCCATTGACTTAAGGATAAGATTCATTTGCATCCATTTTAAACATACAACAAATGACATAAGTGATAACAACTCGATGAACGCTGAAAGACATAACTAATTTACAAACTTAGCATCAATCCTTATTAAGGTTTGTAAATGAAATATACTATAGGTCGTTGTGTTAGTATAACCCTACTCTTATTAACCCCATTAATAACTAATGTATTGTTAATTGATACATTAATATTAATTTGAATAACCCTAACCCTAATCTTTGCATCTCAATTTGATCAGCCCTAATTATTGGAGGTATCAATTTGAGAAGTAGAGATTTGCCAGGGAGATTCAAAAGGAACTTCCACTACATTTGAAGATAGTTCCGACCAATTATTATACTTTGTCTGGGCGAATGACTGATGATCTCCAATTTCTTTACTAAAATCACTTAATCCTCATTTTGTGACATCTTGCCTTTGGTATGTCTGCAAGGCCAATGATCTAAAATTGAAGAAGACTTGAAATACTTGAAATTATTTGCAATGTAAATGTTATGTGTTTAAAGAAAAAGGATCAGTTTGCAACACATAGATTAATGGATTACTTATGAAAAATACACATAGACAACAACATAATCAATGAACATAAGCACATAAACACAACAATTGATAAAGGAGTTCACCCCTCTCTTGGGCTACATCTCCTGGTCCAGCTTCCAATGGATCATTATTATTAATTACTCAAAAGTTCTCAAAAACATGTCTTAAAATGCTCAAACTGACAAACCGACTCCTCCAATGGCTTCAGAGCATCCAAAAACCCATTTCTGGGCTCTTTCGACACCTCAATCGGTCGAAAAACGAAGAAGTTAGGCCTCCTGGAAGTCTCCCCCTTCAAGCTTGATGTCTCTGCATCTACAAATTGCACCCCTCTTGTGTGAACCTGGCACACACGCAATAAAAAACATGAAAACCCAGCACCGGGCGCAACCGCGCCAACGGTGCAAACCGTAGGATGGTTAAGGGCACGCCAGCCCCTAACTGCCTAGACACCTGGGCATATGGGTAATAGGACCTCACGCTATAATAAAAAGGGCTCCATTTTAATACCAAACAAAGTAATGAGACATGGCCGGTCGGTTTTCAAACCGTGAAAACCACTTTAAACAAATCCCGCGCGCATATGCAAAGGTCACATGGTATATACAAAGGTCACGGACTATGGTTTAAACCCCACGCCAACCGTTTGGTGTATAAAATATATGGTATGGACATATGCGTAAACAAATGACCACGAGCCGGGGCTAAGCCCCGGACTGACCCCCCCGCCAACAGTTACAAACTTTAATTTTAAATATAAACAAACTCATATATATATATATTAAGTAACAACCAATGGTCCATTGGTCGAACGGTCTTTGCGAAGTCATAATGTGGAAGGGAGGTCCGGGGGTCGAACCCCATGGACTCCATTACATTTTACATATAACAATCAACCAATCCTGGGGTGCCACGTGGCAGCCCATGATTGGGCCATGTGGCACCCAATCACTTGCTCGAACAGTTCCACGTGTCGACTCCCTATTCGACCACCTATCATCCAATAATAACTACCACGTCAGCCTGTATAGACTGTACGGACTGTACAGTCAACATCAATTTTTTTTTACCTATTTCACTTGATGAACAGATTGCAATATCTCTCGCTCCCAACGTCCGTTTGAGATGAAATGAGTTGAGTTGGGTTTGCAACGACGATGCCTACACTCTTGTCCGGTTTGAAGTGATTACGAGCACTTTTAATTTTTGAGCAAAACTTGATCCCCTGATCACACCTCCCCATTGGGAATCTTTTGGACCTCCAAAAGACTATTTTTAGTCTATGTGAAGATGAGGGTAATGTTCTCTCACCCTTCCAACCTCAATCCACTCGGCCTTACTTGGATTCGTCCCTTTAAGACCAACTTGAAGATACTCCACATTTCCTCGTTTTGAGGTTCACATTCTTCTATCAAGGATAGTGTCTTCCTGCAGTTATGTTAGATACTCTGGAGAAAAATAATCTATGGAAGGAATATGAACATGCTCTCCTTGATCATTAATCAAAGGAGGTTCATAGAAATTCAAATTCTTAGCATTAACAACTGCATACATCTGCATATAAGGAGGCAATTCTAAATGAAAAGCATTGTTACCAATCTTGTCGATAATCTTGAAAGGACCATATCGAATCAGTTTCAAATTTTTACCTTCTCCCTTAAGCCTCTCCTTGCTGATGTAAATCCAAACTTCATGTCCAACTTGGAAACTGTGATCAACACCATGCTTGTCATGTCTCATCTTGTACTTGGCCTGACTCTTTTCCAACTGCTCTTGCACCACCTGATGTATAGACTGAATTTGTTCAATGAACTTCTCTTCCCTATCAATTTCATATTGACCATCGACAACAATATCTTTCCCAAAGATAAAATCTAAAGGCGACTTGGGAAATAGCCAAAACATGCTTCAAATGGCAACGTTTGCGTCGAAGAGTGCTTAGCTCGATTGTACGCATGTTGAATGTGGTGTAAATGTTCATCCCAAAGTTTAGGATGCTTGCTACGATAAGCACGAAGAAGATGCAGCACTGTACGATTTACCACCTCTGTCTGACCATCTGTCTGTGGATGAAAAGCTGTGCTCTTTTTGAGTTTGGTGTCCATGAGTTCCCATAAACTCGACCAAAAGCTTCCAACAAATCGAGAATCCCGATCAGAAATAATGGACTTAGGCAATCCAAAATGCACCCAATCATTTTGAAAAAATAACTGTGTCATTTTTTCTGATGTTACCTGCTTAGTACAAGGCATTAAAATACACATCTTGCTAAATCGATCAACCACAACATAAAGATAATGATGACCTTGTTTTGACATAGGTAAACCACCGACAAAATACATCGAAATACTTTCCCAAGGTCAAGAAGGAACTGGAAGTGGAGTGTACAAACCCAACTTTTGATTGCTAGGTTTACTTGTAGCACACAACGAACATCCTCGAACATATCGTGAAACACTTTCATTCATTTTAGGCCAGTAGCAGTATCTTTGCAAATTAGCCACTGTCTTGCCTACACCAAAATGACCAGCAATAATAGAAGAATGTGCTTATCTTATAATGTTGATTCTTTCCCCCTGTGGAATACACAACTTGCCAAGATGATACAAGAGATTATTATGCACATGATAATCCAATTCTTCAACATGGTTAGAGTGGCACAAAGTTTCATACACTTCTTTAAAGTCAGTA
>ML806531.1:0-20281 GCA_009831015.1 Picea engelmannii | reverse complement strand
AGCATTAACTTCTCCATTGTATATTGGCAATTCAAATTTTATATCAAGCTTTAATGAAGGAATTTGTGAATTAGTTTTACCATGCCCTTTTGGAGAATTCGGAAGAGATCTCGAACTAGTAGAAGAAGAAGAAGAAGATAATGATGATGGAGGAGAGGGTGGTGGAGAAGCACCATTCCCTCCATTTCCGTCTGGAGTTTTGTCACCACTGCCTCCCTTATGCATTGAAGGGTTGGATCCTTCACCCTGCGACAATATGTTCCTTTCCATCAATATCTTCATTATCTCTCTCATCTCCATGACAGCCTTTCTGAGATCTTCATCTTCGGTAGGAACTTGTTCATGACTTTCTGCATGAGCCAGGCTTGGTGAATGTCTCCCTAAAACTTGTGGTGATGGTATATGCTTCCTCCTTGTCAGATGAGAACTTGGCTCCACAAGCTGACCTTCTGCTCTTGTGAGTTTCAACCTTGTGAGCATCAGAAATTTTTTTTGCAAACAATCAAGTCTTCAAAAACCAGTGCTCTGATACCAACTTGATCTAAAAATGAAGAAGACTTGAAATACTTGAAATTATTTGAAATGTAAATGTTATGTGTTTAAAGCAAAAGGATCAGTTTGCAACACATAGATTAAGGGATTACTTATGAAAAATACACATAGACAACAACATAATCAATGAACATAAGCACATAAACACAACAATTGATAAATGAGTTCACCCTTCTCTTGGGCTACATCTCCTTGTCCAGCTTCCAATGGATCATTATTATTAATTTCTCAAAAGTGCTCAAAGTCATGTCTTACAATGCTCAAACTCACAAA
This sequence comes from Picea engelmannii, assembly GCA_009831015.1. Classification (NCBI taxonomy): domain Eukaryota; kingdom Viridiplantae; phylum Streptophyta; class Pinopsida; order Pinales; family Pinaceae; genus Picea; species Picea engelmannii. The sequence goes on along the minus strand of ML806531.1, from coordinate 19,456 downwards.
CCGACTGCTCCAATGGCTTCAGAGCGTCCAAAAACCCCTGTCTGGGCTCTTTCGGCACCTCAATCGGTCTAAAAACGAAGAAGTTAGGCCTCCTAGAAGTCTCCCCCTTCAAGCGTGGTGTCTCTGCATCTACAAATTGCACCCCTCTTGTGTGAACCTGGCACACACGCAATAAATAGCGTGAAAACCCAGCAACGGGCACAAACGTGCCAACGGTGCAAACCGTAGGACGGTTAAGGGTGCGCCAACACCTAACTGCCTAAGCACTTGGGAATATGGGTCATAGGACCTCACGCTATATTAAAAAGGGCTCTGTTTTAATACCAAACAAAGTAATGACACATGGCGGGTCAGTTTTCAAACTGTGAAAACCACTTTAAACAAATCCCGCATGCATATACAAAGGTCACACGGTATATACAAAGGTCACAGGCTATGGTTTAAACCTCACACCGACCGTTTGGTGTATAGCATATATGGTATGGACATATGCGTAAACAAATGACCATGGGCCGGGGCTAAGCCCCGGACTGACCTCCCGCCAATGGTTACAAACTTTGATTTTAAATATAAACAAACTCATATATATATATTAAGTAATAGCCAATGGTCCGTTGGTCGGACGGTCTTTGCGAAGGCGTAATGTGGAAGGGATTTCCGGGGGTCGAACCCCACAGACTCCATTACATTTTACATATAACAATCAACCAATCCTGGGGTGCCACGTGGCAGCCCATGATTGGGCCACGTGGCACCCAATCACTTTCCTGAACAGTGCCACGTGTCAACTCCCTATTCGACCACATGTCATCCAATAATAACTACCACGTCACCACATGTACGTTTGTACGATTATTCCACGTAATCATGTACGGACTGTACGGACTGTACAATCAGCATAAAAAAAAATTGCATGTTTGACTTGATGAACATATTGCAATATCTCTCGCTCCCGACATCCATTTGAGACGAAACCAGTTGCGTTGGGTTTGCAACGATGAGGCCTACGCTCTCACCCAGTTTGAAGTGATTCCAAGCACTTTGCATTTTTTAGCAAAATTTGATCCCCTGATCAACCAAGATTCGGTTGCAATAGGTTGTTGATTCGCATCAGGATCCTCATAGAATTCCTCTCTCGAAAACGTCATCCAAGCCTCAATATCAGGCACGATGGCTCTTAGGAGAATGGTTCTAATATAGAAATCCAATTTAAAAAAATTTAAATTCAAATTTAAACTCAAAAACTCAAATTTAGTACTAAACAATCCAATTAAATATACAAAAGATATTGGTCGAGATTCAAACACTATCTAATAGACATTTGTTTCAAGATTCTTAGATGATGAAAAAGGTTCCAGGGAGCACATTGATAATTCTTCACAACCACAATTTGATTGTCTGATTTCCTTTATGAATTCATTAAGCTCGAAAGAATATGAAATACTTGGCAATATGGTAAATTTGGGGGAGATGTAAATATAATAATATAAAATAGAAAATATTAATAGTGAAGTATTTTTTTAATTTCAAGTAAGTTTGTTAATCACTTGTATGTGGCAATACATGGTCACACATTAATTTTTTAATCATATTAAGTAAATGTTAAAAAGTAAACAAGTTAAGGGATGCATTCATTGATTTTGAAGGACCATTAAGAATATGCCACCATCTTCAATTGATAACAATACCGTTAGAATTTATGATTAAAAGATCATTAAATGTGCTCATTTCCAATAGTGTACCCGTAATCAAAATTAACTATTCAAGACATTTATTTTCAAAATTGTTTTTGATCAATTTCATTTGTTTGACTTGTTAAAAAATAATTGATTATTTATATATAATCAATGTATATTTTACATCAAGAAACATTAATTATATTTCTATTGCTATTTAAAAAAAATCATCATTAAAATTAGTTGTAAAACATACACACTCATATTAACATATTATTTTAAATTTTCTCTTTAAAATTTATAAAATAAGTTATATTGTTATTTATTTATTTATTTTTTTCAAAATAAGAGTTTTCAAAAAAAAATTTCTTCAAAATATGTATAAAGGATATACAATTCAATAACAATAAATTTATTTAAAATAAATATTTGTACATCTATATAAAAAAAATTGAGTAAATTTTTTTTTTATATTCCAAGAGTAATCCACAAATATACATGTTACAATCTTTCTCAATCATATAAAAAAATAAAAAAAAACTTCATGACTTACGTTTTCTTTCATTAAAGGCCAAACTACATAGCTTTAGTTTTCCCCCTAAAAGTAGTCATAGTACCCAAAGGCTCCCCTCTGTAAAGCCTCTTCCTTACATGGCTCATGACATTCAAAGGATGGATGGAATAGCTTGATATCTCACAACATATTTTCCACATTGACATTTTGGATTTCTATTTTTCCTTGGGCCCAATCTATTGAGTCCCCCATAACCTATATCTTTTTAATGTCTTTATGATTTGTCGTCTTCAAAAACATTGACGTTGACATTGCAATTAGCTCATCCCTGTTATTTGACCCTTGGCTAGGGGAATATATGATGAAAACGTAATGGTTCTAGTTAATGAACATAACTACTCCAACTCCTCACGAAGGAGGGTGCCCCCATCAAAATATCCCCATGGGATGTCATAATCTAAGGTGGGGAGAATAGGAATATGTTGCTTAAAGGATTTGGGCTCTTCTTTAAAATCAACAACCTAGTTAATCATAATCGTTGTAACAACTTTCCGAGGAAACCATTTATCTTCAAAAATTGATGAGTTGTGGGCCCACCCTAAATTTGAAATCACGATACATTGTAAACCAAAATAAAACATCACTACCTTGTCATGGATCCATATGTTATAACATTCTTCGAGACTATCCTTGTTCCATTCAACCTTGGATTTTAATTTTTCTTTGACCAACTTTTCAACCTAGCCTACATAGAGACAAAAGACAAAAAGGTGAGAAAAATGATTCCTCATCACCAAAGAAAAATGTACAATGATTAGGGTCATACCAGCCCCTTTTCACTAGCCAGAGATAAATTTTGCATCTTAACGGAGATTTGATTTACCACAATGTTTCCACCACGGTCATTTAGGCTGGACTTGAAGTCTTTCTTCTTTCCATGCTTTGTATCCAAGTTTCTCTCTAAAGGTTATAAATGACCCTTCCTTTTGGTTATAGGACCGGGAGAGAGTGTCTGAGGACTCATTGTCTAGTAGGATGAATTTTCCAAACAACCTTGAAATAAAGGATTCTCATTCTACGTGAAATTCTTTCGGTAAACCTAAAGAGAATGAATCACACCACCAAGGATTCCTCATAGTTGAGGTTCCCCTAAATGGATATCATGTAAGAGGAAGAGGTGGAGGGTTTTAAGAAGTTGAACCAAAGGTTTAGAAATCCTGAAATTGTCCCCTTCTCCTAGCCAAGGCTCCTCTCCTAAACCTAGGTTTCTTCCATTACCAATTTTCCATACTTTCCATTTTCGTACAAATGAAAAGACTTCCACTAAATATTTCCACATGATAGAATCCCTTGAGGGTTTCTCTCAAAGACAAAACCATTCCAGTATGGATAAATTATCAAAATGTTTCGAGTGAAGAACTCTCAACCAAGTAGAATTCCCATGCCAAAGGTTTTAGCCTGCTAGTACACGAGAAAAGGGATGCATATCTTTGAGTCTCTCCCCATCCCCAAGGTTTTTTGTCATAATTATAGAGGACCAACTAGCCAAATGGACATCCCCAGGGATTTATGGCCTTCCCACAAGTATCTATAACTTATCCTCCTTATTTTCTACAGAATGCCTCTGGGAAAGGTGGTTATGGAGTTCCAAAATACAAGGATACTTTCCAGAATAGATTTAAGCAGCACTAGGCATCCCCCTCTAGATAAGGTTCTATTAACCCAAGAGAAAATCATTGCTTCCACTTTAAGAACAAGCCATCCCCAATCCATCTTTCTGTACGGATCAGGTTTTATAAGGAACCCAAATATTTAATTCCTTCTTCAAGACCTTTCTTCTAGGTTGTGATCAAGTTCAATAAGGAGTTTGTTTCTTATTCAGAGCAGTTGTTAAGAGATAAGAAATATTTATCTGGATTAATCAACATCCCCGTAGCTTTGCAATACGAATCCAGGATTCTTTTCTGTCTCTAAACATCTAAAAATGAGTATTTTACACAGATGATATCTCAGATTATAACCTTGGCAATAATAATGGCAACCATCCTTGAGTCGTTGTATGCCAAGCACAAATAATTCAACAAATCGCCGGAATGACAACCCTGATTTCTTGCACTCAGTTTGCATAATTTTTCTATATTATTTTTATTTTTTTGCGTTAGTTTATGGACATAATGTTTTTCACGTCAATAGTAATCTTTTCTATGTTTGGTTAGCTTAAAGTAATCTTTTATATATTATATCACTAGTTCCTTTTGCATACATTTTAATGAGTGGATATTCCATATATTATTATGTATGATAGAAGCTTAATAATGATTATTGAAATATCCATTCTTTAAAAAAATATAGTTATATTTAAGCTTAACTATAAATACTTAATTATGCCCCGGATCGGGTGATGGTGTGGGACACATGGAAAAATGAGGAGGTGCACATAGGCCAGCATGGAGAAGACCATGTGACAGATCTGTGCCAAGCACAGTCGCCATCCCCATGCAATTAAATCCTCCTACGACGTCTAAGGCTCCATTAATCCTGGTGTGCTTCCCCTCTCTGGCTGTCCTCTTGATGAGTGATTTCATTGAAGGCTTTATCAAACTTTGCATGTGGCTTGACCTTCATCTCCTCCCGCTGCATAGATATGGCTCATTCCTACTGTGCTTCAAACCCTTCCTACCAGCTCCTTGGTTCTCTCTTGCAACTGGCTCTTCTCTAGCCCTCTCTGTTCACCTAGGGCTTCCCTTGCAGTCCAAACATTTCCCCTAAGCTATCAATATGCCTAGGCAAAGAGGTAGGCCAAGAAGGGGCTCGCCCTGGTTTCCATATCAGCCATGAGCGCCTTTACCTTGCCTTGGTTTCCATTTCATCCTCAGATGCCTATCCCCCTCCCAGTCTTCACTTTCCTCACACTCCTCGCACTCATCGCACTCTTCGCAGCCTGAACTTGAACAACTCGCCACCTCTTCCTAGATTGAAGGTTTGGTTCTTATGCACAGGTCGCTCATCTTACCCTCAGAGCCCATCCTAGACAAGGCCTCAACTTCTCGGGAACCTCCTGAAGCACCTCCACTTCCCCCGGCCAGAGCACCTGTGTTGGAATCAGAAGCCTTTCACATTCACCCACCCTTGGAGGCACCACCTTTTCCACATTCTCTTTCCAACTCCATCTTAGACGAGCAGATGCAGGACAACATGGGAATTCTTTACGGGCTGGTCTTTGAGCTCTGATAAGGCGTGGATGATCTACAATTCCAACTGCAGCAACTAGATGGGATGGCCTCTGCACTCCTCCATATCCTCTCCACCTTCCAAGGAGAAGCAACGCAAGACGAGCATGTCCCAGCAAAAACATTTGGTAGGAGCGAACAGGAGCTTCCAGCGGAAGGTGACGACTTGGGGCAAGCCATGCACATGGATGGGGAGGTTGCAACAGCAGTGGATAATGCAGATGCTGACACGCAGATGGAATGGCGAGGAAAACCTGTCTAAGAAGAGCTCTGGAACGAGGCAACCCATGCCACCTGGCCGGAATATAAGCCAAATGTATGACCCTTATGAAGACTCTATTCATGTTTTTTACTTTACTACTCTCAGCTCTGTTTACATTTTTAATAGTTTGATAGACATGTAGACCATAACACCAGCTGGCTAAACTGGGTTCCCCTTGGGGAAGTTCATTTACTACAACACAACAACTATGAACATTCTATAATTCTGGTTTTGTTTTTGGAGGCTCTTTATATATTAATAAAATACTCTTACTTACAAAAAAAAACTATAAATACTTAATTATGATAAAATAATTTCTTATATTTTATTTCAAAATCTTATTTTCAAGAAAATGGTCTGGGACTGACATTCTTCCTATGTCACATATAGTGACGTGATTAGGAAGAATGATCCATGATTAGGAAGAGGAAGTATTGACATTTGAATACCTCCCTAGTTAATGTTAATAGGAAGAGGGAGGTATTCATCTTAAAGGATTTTGGATCTTCTTTAAAATCAACAACCTGGTTAAGCATAATCGTTGTAATAACCCACGGAGGAAACCATTTTTCTTCAAAAATTGATGAGTTGCGGGCCCACCCTAAATTTGAAATCATGATACATTGTAAACCAGAATAAAGCATCACCACCTTGTCATGGATCCATATGTTATAAAATTCTTCGAGACTTTCCTTGTTCCATTCAACCTTGGCTTTTAAATTTTCTTTGACCAACTTTGCAACCTAGCCCTCATAGGGACAAAAGACAAAAAGGTGAGAAATTGATTCCTCGTCACCAAAGAAAAATGTACAATGATTAGGGTCATACCATCCCCTTTTCACTAGCAAGAGATAAATTTTTCATCTTAACGGAGATTTTCTTTACCACAATGTTTCCACCATGATCATTTAGGATGGACTTGAAGTCTTTCTTCTTTGCACGCTTTGTATCCAAGTTTCACTCTAAAGTTTATAAAGGAACCTTCTTTTTGGTTATAGGATCGGGAGAGAGTGTCTGAGGACTCACTGTCTAGTAGGATGAATTTTTTAGACAACCTTGAAATAAAGGAGTCTCATTCTACGTGAAATTATTGCAGTAAACCCGAAGAGAATGAATCACACCACTAAGGATTCCTCGTGGTTGAGGGTCCCCTAAATGGATATCGTGTAAGAGGAAGAGGTTGTGGGTTTTAAGAAGTTGAACCAAAGGTTCAGAAAGCTTGAAATTATCCATTGCTCCTAGCCAAGGCTCCTCTCCTAATCCTAGGTTTCTTCCATTACCAATTTTCCATACTGTCCATTTTCAGACAAATGAAAAGACTTCCACTAAATATTTCCACATGATAGAATCCCTTGAGGGTTTCTCTCGAAGACAAAATCATTCCCGTATGGATAAATTAGCAAAATGTTTCGAGTGAAGAACTATCAACCAAAGAGAATTCCCTTGCCAAAGGTTTTAGCTTGCTAGTACACGAGCAAAGGGATGAATATCTTTGAGTCCCTCCCCATCCTCAAGGTTTTTTTTCATAATGATGGAGGACCAACTAGCCAAATGGACATCCCCAGTGATTTATGGCCTGCCCACAAGTATCTACAACTTATAATCCTTATTTTCTCCAGAATGCCTCTGGGAAAGGTCCTTATGGAGTTCCAAAATACAAGGATACTTTCCAGAACAGATTTAAGCAACACTAGGTAGCCCCCTCTAGATAAGGTTCTATTAACCCAAGAGAAAATCATTGCTTCCACTTTAAGAACAAGCCATCCCAATCCTTCTTTCTGTACGGATAAGGTTTTATAAAGAACCCAAATATTTAATTCCTTCTTCAGAGCCTTTCTTGTGGGTCGGGATCAAGTTCAAGAAGGAGTTTGTTTCTTCTTGAGAGCAATTGTTATGATCAAAGCAAGATTTATCCAGATTAATCAACATCCCCATAGCTTTTCAATATGAATCCAAGATTCTTTTGAGTCTTGAAACATCTAAAAAGGAGTATTTTACACAGATGATATCTCAATTTATAACCTTGGCAATAAGAATGGAAACCATCCTTCTGACGTTGTACGCCGAGCATGAATAGTTCAACAAATTTCCAGAATGATAACCCTGATTTCTCGCACTTATATTCCATAATTTTTCTATATTATTTTTATTTTTTGCGTTAGTTTATGGATATAACATTTTTCATGTCAATAGTAATCTTTTCTATAGTTGGTTAGCTTAAAGTAATATTTTATATATTATATCATTGGTTCCTTTTGCATCCATTTTAATGAGTGGACATTCCATCTATTATTATGTATAATAGAATATTAATAATGATAATGATAATTGAAATATCCATTCTTTAAAAAATTCTGGTTATATTTAAGCTTAACTATAAATACTTAATTCTGCCTCGGATAGGGTGATGGTGCGGGACACATGGAAAAACGAGGAGGCATGCACAGGCCAACATGGTGAAGACCATTTGACGGATCTGTTCCAAGCACAGCCACCACCCCCATGTAATTAAATCATCCTTCAACGTCTGAGGCGTCATTAAGCCTGGTGTGCTTCCCCTCTCTGGTTGTCCTCTCGATGGATGATTTCATATAAGGCTCCATCAACCTCTACAAGTGGCTTAGCCTTCATCTCCTCTAGCTGCACAGATATGGCTCATTCCAGCTTACCTCTTACTTGGTTCTCTTTTGTTGTGCCTCAAACCCTTCCTACCAGCTCCTTGGCGCTCTCCTGTAACTGGCTCTTCTCCAGCCCTCTCCGTTCACCTGGGGCTTCCCTCACAACCCAACCATTTTCCCCGAGCTGTCAATATACCTAGGCAAAGAGGTAGGCCAAGAAGGGACTCTCATTGGTTTCCATCTCAACCACTAGTGCCTATACCTCGCCTTGGTTTCCATTTCGGCCTCGAACGCCTATCCCCCTCCCAATATTCACTGTCCTCACACTCCTCGCACTCCTTGCACTCTTCGTAGCCTGAACATGAACCACTCGCCACCTCTTCCCGGCTTGAATTTTTGGTTCATACACACATCTCACTTGACTTACCCTCAGATCTCATCCTGGACAAGGCCTCAACTTCTCAGGCACCTCTTGAAGCTCCTCCACTTCCCCCTGCCAGCGCACCTATGTTGGCTTCAGAAGCCTTTCACATTCGCCCACTCTTGGAGGCACCACCTTTTCCACATTCTCTCTCTGACTCCATCCCAGACGAGTAGATGCAGGACAACATGGGCATTCTTCATGGGATGGTCTTCGAGCTCCGATAGGGCATGGATGATCTACAATTTTGACTGCAGAAACTAGATGGGAAGGCCTCTGCACTCCTCCATATCCTCTCCACCTTCCAGGGAGAAACAACATAAGTCGAGCACATCCCAGCAGAAACGTTTGGTAGGAGCGAACAGGAGCTTCCAGCGGAATGTGACAACTTGGGGCAAGCCATGTGTAGTGTAACGTTTTGCTTACCCAGAGCTTATAATGCACTATGTAGCAATCTGTACACGCACTTTTACATAATGTGTACAGATTTAATGTAATCAGATGCATTCAAGTAAGAAATACATTGAACTCAGAGTAAAACATATCATTTACTGTTATGATTAAACAATCCATAGCATTTAACAGTAATTCATATACATAGCAGAAATTATGATAATTTATGTAGCACAGTCATGCAAAATGTGATAAGAACATAGTTAGATACTTATCTTGTAACAGTGGTGAAATCCACCAACCAAGTGCAGACCTTCCATGAACCTCCCGGCCTTAGACCACACTGCTCATCATCTCAATAGTGGATCACCCCCGAGTTAGGAATGAGCTCCACCCCAAGGCAAGGAATCCTAGGCTAGGCTAAGGTTAGAGGGAAAACAACACATAAATATCTGGAAGGATTCTTCCCAAAGATGCCATCTTACGCCCACTACTACCAGACTCTCATTCCCCACATCTCTGTTCTGCCTGCGAGTATACACCTTCACACGCACAGTCCATCAGTGCTAACCTTCCTCTCTGGGTCTTGGAAACAGGCTGAATCAGGAAGCCTCAGAGCCCGTAGCTGGTGCTGGGCACTCTCTGGAAGAAACCACTTCCCAGCAAACTCTTTCACCTGGAAAGAGTTTCTCACAGGCCTGACAACCTACCTCTTCCAACCACAGTCACCTACCTCGCCCGAAGAGAGTTCATACACAAGCTCATAATGAGCTTACTCTAGCCAGTATGCCACGCGTAGTCCAGCTCTGCGTGGCCACAACAACCAATTGGGAAAAACAAACACGCGCTCTTCGAACAGGTTCATCAATCACGGGACAGTCTCACAGTTTTTGCTTTCGGGATTGTACCAGGGTATCCTTGCAGAGGTCGCACCGTTCACACTTAGACCATCGGGTAGCATGGAGAAGATCCCCCTTACATGGTTCATCTCGGCTATTATATTTGCATGCACTAGGGTTGACACTTGTCACCCTGGGAAATGCATGCGTTCCCATAGCATGCATCCCTTTTGCACGGTTTCCCCTTGCCAGGAACTTAGGATAAAATAAAATACACATGTCTTTTGGGAAATAATATTAAAATATTATACCCAGGCTTAAGCCCCCTAGGCTTAGCCCCTAGGCTCAACACTTAGCCCATTTTTCCACCTTCCATCCCCTAATACCTTTCCCACACTGTGGATGCCCAGTCCCCCTTCACTCATTCATCGTGGTCGGTCGGCACCTGGCGGTGTTTATATTTTATTAATCATTCTGTATACATACAAGTACAACAACAGGCTCCTGGCCTTCAACACTTAGGCACCCTGGCCTAACAAACACATAAGCCTACCAGCTTATACAAAAATTGGCTCACCAGCCTATAGAACATGTTTACAATTCATTTCATATATCATGATTTGCAACGAGACTCAGCCTTGGGGACACTACAATCCCCCTCCCCTTATTTTTTTGCACTGTCCTCAGTGCAACTTACACTGCCTCTGCAAGTCTTTCAAAATTTTCAAAAAGATGCGGGTACTCTGCCCGCATAACTTCTTCATGCTCCCATGTCGCGTCCTCAGGACCGTACCAGGTCCACTGGACCTTTACAAGTTCTATAGATCGATTCCGGTGTTGTTTTCTTTTCCTGTCCAATATGCGCACAAGATGCACTTGCAGGACACCTTCTGGTTCCACCTGAATCACAGTCCAATCGATAACATGATTAGAATCAGGTACATATTTCTTAAGTAGTGAAACATGAAACACATTATGTACAGTCATAGATGCAGGTAATGCAAGCATGTATGCAACCGGACCAATCCTTTCCAGGATCTCAAATGGCCCACAAAATCTTGTTGCCAACTTGGCGCAACTTCCCAGCCTCAAGGAACTCCTGTTAGTTTTCACTTTCAAGAAAACATGATCACCCACTTTGAATTCTCTATGGGTTCTATTACTATCAGCGTAACTTTTCTGCCTGTCATGGGCAACTTTTAGATTATGTTTAATTTTAATCATTTGATCTTCCATATCTAAATTGAGAAATTCAGGCCCAACTACTACTCTGTCAGCTGGATTATCCCAACTCACTGGAGTGTTGCACTTTCTTCCATAAAGCGCTTCGAATGGGCTCATCTTCAATGATGCATGGTACCCATTATTGTAGGTGAATTCTACCAAATGCAGGTAGTCTTCCCACCTTTATGGTTTATCCATCACATACATTCTCAGCATGTCTTCGATTACTCTGTTTACTCTCTCTGTCTGTCCATCAGACTCAGGATGATACGTTGTACTAAAGTTTAGATTCGTTATGAATCCTTTGAACAGTCCTTTCCAGAAATTCGAAGTGAATTTTGGGTCACTATCAGACACAATTGTCTTAGGAATTCCATGCAAGCGTGCAACTTCTTTTAAAAATATATCAGCAACATCTGTTGCTCTGTGGGTGGTTTTCAGTGGAATAAAATGGGCAGCTTTAGTAAGCTTTTCCACCACCACCATGATTGAATCATGCTGCTTGCTTTTTCTGGGCAATCCTGTGATAAAATCCATTGTTACCACGTCCCATTTTTATTCAGGAATAGGTAAAGGCAGCAACAACGCTGTTGGGTGTCTATGCTCAGCCTTAACCTTTTGGCACTCCATGCATCTAGCGATGTATTCAACAATTTCTTTCTTCAAACCCAGCCAAAAATAATGGCTTTTGACCACTGCCACAGTCTTTTGATATCCAGGATGTCCAACATAAGTCACGTTATGCATCTCTTTTAGAATTGCCAGCTTCAATTCTCGGACATTGGGTACATATACTCTACTCTTATGCATAAGTAAACCATCAGTCCCCAAGGTGCAACTGTCCTTGGTTTGTGGTTTCTCATGCTGTTGTAGCTTTGCTACAAGTCTTTTGTACTACAAATCGGCGTTCGTAGCATCAATAATTATGTCTTTAATCTCAGTTCTGTACATGCTAATGGTTGTAGCATGTAATTCATGCACTTTTTTGCTAAGTGCATCAACCACCTTATTTTCTTTCCCTTTGATATGCTTGATATCAAAGTCATATTCACACAGAAATTCCAGCTATCCAATTTTCCTGGCATTTAAGGTTGGCTGATCAAATAAATATTCCAGACCATTGTGGTTTGTTCTTAATTCGAATTTCTTTCCCATGAGGTAATGTCTCCATTTCCTCAAGCCGTAAACGATTTCTGCCAGCTCCAAATCATGGGTGGCATAATTCTTCTCATGTTCCTTCAACTTCCAGGATTCATAGCAAACTACAAATCCTTCTTGGCTGAAAACTCCTCCCAGCCCCTCCTTACACGCATCTGTGCACACTACATAATCCTTGCTTGGATCTTAAATCCTCAGGATTGGAGCACTAGTGAGCAGTTGCTTCAGTTGCTAGAAGCTGCTCTCACATTCATTAGTCCACTGAAATTTCTTCTCCTTCCTTTGCAAGGAAGTGATAGCATGCGCTATCCTTGAGAATCTGGCTACGAACCTCCTATAATAGCCTTCCAGACCCATAAAAGATCTTACTTCCTCCACATTTCTTGGCACTGGCCATTCTCGAATGGCCTGTACCTTCTCAGGATCCACCGCGATCCCCTCCTCGGATATAATGTGTCCCAAGTAATGGATCTTCTTTTAGTAAAATGAGCACTTGCTCAGTTTTGCATACAACTGGTGTTCTCTCAACACCTGCAACACCATTCTAAGGTGTTGTTCGTGTTCTTCCTCTGTCTTGGAATACACCAAGATATCGTCCAAGAAGACTATGACAAACTTGTCCAGATAATTTTTGAACACTCCATTCATTAAGCACATAAAGACAGCAGGCGCGTTGGACAATCCATATGGCACCACTGTAAACTCATAATGGCTGTACCTTTTTTTGAAGGCGGTCTTGTTGATGTCCTCATCCCTTATTCTCACTTGGTGATATCCAGATTGGAGATCTATTTTCGAAAATATTTTTGCATCCCTCAACTGATCGAAAAGATCATCAATCCTCGGCAGAGGATACTTGTTCTTGACAGTGACCTTATTCAACTGCCGAAAGTCAATGCACAACCTCAACGTCCCATCTTTCTTCTTCACAAATAGGACTGGGGCTCCCCACTGTGACATGTTGGGACAAATGTAACCTTCCTTTAGTAGCTCTTCGAGCTGCAATTGCAACTCTTTCATCTCTGGTGTACTCATTCTATAACGAGCCTTCGAAACTGGAGCTGCTCCAAGCATCAAATTTATAGAAAAATCAATGTCCCTCTTCGGAGGTAGTCCAGACACCTCCTGAAATACATCCTTAAATTCTTTGAGTACCCTGTGTTTTTCAAAATTCGAGACCACATATTTGAATACTTCTTCCAGTCGGGCTGCAAATAATTGATAGCCTTTCCGGTAACATTTCTTCAGCTGCATGGCTGAGATTTCTCTAACAGCCAYGGCTCTGGGAATTCCTTGGATTGTTACCTGATTTCCCTCTTCGTCYAGACATGTGAACCTCTTGTTACRGAAATCCAGAAGGGCATGGTGCTGGTCCAACCAGTCCTTCCCAATTAAGAAATCATATGAGCCTAAAGGAAGAATGTTCAATTCAACCTTAGTGCTCATTCCTTTCATGTCCACTAAACATGACTTAACCAATTCGGTGAGCTTCCTCTTGGTCCCTGTGGCTAACTGCACTAACCAAGACTTCTCATGTTTGCTCTTCATTAGATGAAAATTTTCCACCACTCTAGGATCTACATAACTATGGCTAGCCCCTAAATCAATTAAAATAACAAGTGTTCGATTGTTGATCATACCTTCCACTTCAATCATGTGCAATTGAAATTCCTCTTGCTTATTTTCCAGGGCTGCGTAGATCCTCGACATTCTGCTGCCCAAATCCTCCACTATTTCAGCTTGTTGAACAGTATGTACAGTTCTCACCTTACCATTTTTATGGGGACAATCTATGTACTTGTGGTTTCCTTGACATCCCCAAAACTGAATGGGCATCATTCTTTGTCTTTGTGCTCCCTCTTCAGTTCTTCTCGGCTCTCTAAATGATGGCTGTCCCTGACGACTGTTTCAGAAAAAGGAAGGCTTGTCTCCCTTCTGCCTCTGTTCTTTCTTAAACCTCTTCTGGTCATCCCAAGCCTTCTGAAAGGTAGGCTTTTCTCTTTGTTGTTCGTATAATCATTTCTCCCTTCTTATTGTTTCATCCATAGTCTTAGGATCTTCATATTGAATCGTGTCACCAATGGAAGGTGGCAGTCCACTCAGATACCTCTGAATCTTGACAGCCTCGTCTTGGATGGATGGAACATACTTCAGTAGTTCTAGAAAACTTCGTTCATACTCATCAATGGTCATACTGCCCAACTTGAGTTCAAAGAACTCCTTCATCTTTCTGTCATAGTATCTTTTAGTTAGGTATTTTTTCTCGAAATGCCTCTTAAATTCCTTCCAAGTGACCTCTTTCTCTCTGATGTGCTGCACCTGCACAAACTGATCCCACCACATGGATGCTTTTCCTTTTAGTTGGTACATTGCAATTCTTCCTTCTGTATGGGTAGAATAATTCTGCAATTGGAAGTATTTCTTCATGCCAAGCAACCATGTCTCGACATCTTCCTCCTTCTTATGTTCTCCATCGAATGTTGGAGGCTTAATCTTGTTCATCTCTCCTTTCAGTTCCTCCCTTCCAGATTTTCGATGTTTTCTGGTAGGGGATGGGCTTGAACTACTATGTGTCTTACTGTTATAATGTATTTGGGAGTGACTAAGATGTCAGCTACCACTCCTTGACCTACTTCTTATTCCATGGGTTCTGCGACTCTCTGCCATACTTGAGTCTCTTCCTCTCTCGATTTTCTTCTCTATTCTTTCCAGATTCTTCAAAAAATTTAAGTTTAATGCACCCTGTTGGTCCCTGACTTTCATGAGCTTTCGGCTATCATCTCGGTGAGCCTTGGCCATATCTTTTCCATGCCCGTTAGAGTTCGATCCCTCGACTCCTAGGTTAACATCCTTTCCTTCCCGTTCGTCTTATATTTCAGGGGTAATATGCACTCTTCCCCACTCCATACTCGGCGTTGGTTAACTGGAATCCTGACCTTTGTTGAACTCTGTACATGCACTGTGCAATTCAATTCGAAGTTTGTTAATCCATTAAACCTTCATGAGCAATCCACAATATTTATAAGCGAGTTTGAACAAAATAAAAGACATTTCATTTTAAATAAGTTTCTTGAACTGGAAGTATTATGTATCTCTTCCATTCTTTGCATTTTGTGGCAATTTCCTAGCAGTTCTGACACTCGTCAGTCTTTTGCAATATAATAGGCAGACGACTCGAATTTTGTCGAACCTTCCTCATCCTTCGTGACAATCGATTTTAAGAAAGTGTTTCAATTTCACGAATTTTCTGAGCTCTGTTCAGCTCTATATTTTTCAGGTGTTCGAAACTTTAGTTTTCGGTATTTTGGGACTTTTGGCCTTCGGTACCCAGGACTTCGGGTTTTCGGTACCCGGGAGTTCATTATACAGTGACTCCCCACCTCTTGTCATTTCAATTGGCGAATTCTGAAATTTTGAATTACTTTACCCTCCGGGCCCACAACACAGTTGTCGCCCTCTACCAAAGTGGTACGTGGTGCTTTTCGGAGGATCCTCATCACCTTCGATGATGTCCTTAGGGTCCCACCACTCTTTCCTTGTCTTCCCACTCGCTGGCACGTGGTACTCTTCATGTGTCTAAGTGACACATCTCCCGATTGAAGCTTTGGGTGTTGGGGTTTCGTGATCTCCGACGACATGAGTTCCTGTCCTCATGAACTCCCGATCCCCGATTTGTCGATGTGCCTTTTTCCTTAGCCCCTCCCCTGGATATGCCGATGTCCATGTGACCACGTCTCATTAGACCACAGTCGTTTACTCTTATCGGGGTTTTCCCTATCGCGATTTCGACACTCGCGATGTCGGACAACTTTGATTTACCAACTCCTGAACCTCGATATGTCGTTTCTCCGATGCACTCACATGATTGACTATTCAGCGGTCCATCAGTCCCTCGACGTTTCAGAGTTCGCAATATCGTGAATCCTGAATGCATAAATTTTCGGGATTTCTCGCCACGAAAACCCGAAACGGCGTGCCACCTATCCACCTCTCGGATCTTGTGGCCCCCACACAGTTCTTTTGGTCCATCGAAATATCACATTTCGCGATTTGGCGATTCCTGCTGTAGTGATGTCGGGATTTCCAACACCCAATCTTCGATATGAAATTCCACGCGTAAATCCAACAGTCAGATATTTCTCACATCAAACAATCTTTACAAACCCTGAGATTTCCTGAAGGAATCTCGTCTGTTCATCGGGACTTAGTCACATGCTACTGTCTCGACAATATGGTCGGGATTTATCATGACGAAAGTCTGAGTTCTTGTCATCGGAACTTTTGAATCCTCGGTCCTTGAAACGGGTAGTCTCACAACACGTGGCCATCTCAAATCGGATGGTCTACGACTGTTCCGGGGTTTCCATCATGGAAAGTCCCGATTCCTTGTTACCAGGACTCTCGATATCGCTACTCCCGATTTCTCGAAATGGAAAATCTCATGACACGTTTCCTCCGTCTTTCAGACGGTCTAGATCTATTTCGGGCTTTCGCCCTTAATCACTGAAGTTTTAACCTTCAGACACCTCTCGACAAATCCAACCACTGTAGGGTTTTCGGGTCGAGATCTGACGGCTTAGACGGTTTCTAACTAATTTGGGATTTCGTGTATCGCGATTTTCGCACTCCTGTGCCATTTCCAAAGGAATTTTAATCCTTATGCACATTTTTTCAGATCCGATGGTCACAAGGGCTCGCCTTCCCTCTCGAACAGACCCTAAGGTTCTAACACCATTGGTGTAGAGACCTGTCTCCCCATGGTCATAGACCACACCCGCTGTGGTTTCACTGCACCGCTAAACCTCCTAAGCTCGTAAGCGCGGTCAAGCAACTACTTGACACTCTGGAACAAACCAAGGTCCAAAATTGGCCATTCCAGGCCTAATACCCTTCACATTCTCGGTCCAACAACCACTCCACTAGGCTATCTAGGCTCTGTGTTGAAACCTGGCTCTGATACCAATTGTAGTGTAACTTTTTTCTTACCTATAGCTTATAACGCACTATGTAACAATCTGTACACGCACTTTTACAAAATGAGTACAGATTTAATGTAATCAGATGCATTCAAGTAAGAAATACATTGAACTCAGAGTAAAACATATAATTTACTGTTACGATTAAACATTCCATAGCATTTAACAGTAATTCATATACACAGTGGAAATCATAATAATTTATGGAGCACAATCACGCAAAATGTGATCAGAACGTAGCTAGATACTTATCCTGAAACAGTGGTGAAATCCACCAACCAAGTGCAGGCCTTCCACGAACCTCCCAGCCTTAGACCACACTGCTCATCATCTCAACAGTGGATCACCCCCAAGCGGGGACTGAGCTCCACCCCAAGGAAAGGAATCCTAGGCTAGGATGAGGTTACAGGGAAAACAACAAAGAAATATATGGAAGGATTCTTCCCAAAGATGCCATCTTACGCCCACTACACCCAGACTCTCATTCCCCACATGCTTGTTCCGCCCGGGAGTATACACCTTCACACTCACAGTCCATCGGTGCTAACCTCCCTCTCTGGGTCTCGGAAACAGGCCGGATCAGGAAGTCTCAGAGCCCGTAGCTGGTGTTGGGCACTCTCTGGAAGAAACAACTTCCCAGCAAACTCTTTCACTTGGAAAGAGTTTCTCACAGGCCTGACAACCTGCCTCTTCCAACCATAGTCGCCTCCCTCACCCGAAGAGAGGTCATACACAAAGTCAACACAAGCTTACTCTAGCCAGTACGCCACGCACAGTCCAGCACTGCGTGGCCACAACAACCAATTGGGAAAAACAAACACGTGCTCCCCGAACAGGTTCAACAATCATAGGATAGTCTCACGGTTTTTTCTTTCAGGATTGTACCAGGGTATCCTTGCAGAGGTCACACCATTCACACTCAGACCGTCGTGTAGCATGGAGAAGATCCCCCTTACATGGTTCATCTCAACTATTATATTTGCATGCACCAGGGTTGACACTTGTCACCCTGGGAAATGCATGCGTTCCCATAGCATGCATCCATTTTGAACGGTTTCCCATTGCCAGGAACTTAGGATAAAATAAAATACACATGTCTTTTGGGAAATAATATTAAAATATTATACCTAGGCTTAAGCCCCCTAGGCTTATCCCCTAGGCTCAACACTTAGCCCCTTTTTCCACCTTCCAGCCCCTAATCCCTTGCCTAGTCTGTGGACGCCCATTCCCCCTTCACTCATTCATCGTGGTCGGTCGGCATCTGGCGGTGTTTATATTTTATTAATCATTCTGCATACATACAAGTACAACAACAGGCTCTTGTCCTTCAACACTTAGGCTCCCTGGCCTGACAAACACATAAGCCTACCATCTTATACAAAACTTGGCTCACCAGCCTATAGAACATGTTTACAATTCATTTCATATATCATGATTTGCAACGGGGCTCGGCCTTGGGGACACTACACCATGCACATGGATGGGGAGGTTGCAGCAGCAGTGGATAATGTGGATGCTGACGCGCAGATGGAATGGCGAGGAACACCTGTCGAAGAAGAGCTATGGAACGAGGCAACCCATGCCACCTGGACGGAATATAACCCAAATGTATGGCCCTCATGAAGACTCTACTCATGTTTTTTAGTTTACTACTCTCATCTCTGTTTACAGTTTCACTAGTTTGATAGACATGTAGACCATAACACCGTCTGGCTGAACTAGTTTCCCCTTGGGGTAGTTCAGTTACTACAGCACGACAATTCTAAACATTCTGTAACTCTGGTTTTGTTTTTGAAGGCTCTTTATATATTAATAAAATACTCTTACTTACAAAAAAAAACTATAAATACTTAATTATGATAAAATAATTTTTTATATTTTATTTTAAAATCTTATTTTCAAGAAAATGGTCTGACATTCTTCCCGTGTCACATATAGTGACGTGATTAGGAAGAATGATATGTGATTAGGAAGAGGGAGTATTGACATTTGAATACCTCCCTAGTTAAGAGGAAGTGTTGAATTTTGTAACTATGATCAATATTCATAATGTGAAAAGTGAAAAATAGTGTTAATTGGGGAGACCACACTAGTATAAATAAGGAGCCAATTTAACTCATTTGTAACTCAAACAATTCGTATCTC
>ML806530.1:121374-138902 GCA_009831015.1 Picea engelmannii | reverse complement strand
CACTCTCACCATCATGGTGTAGGTCCTTTTTGAAAAGTGAACAAATTTTTTCTTTCAAAAGAATTTTCGTTTCCGAAAACATTGAAAATCAATTGTTGAAGTTATTGAAAAAGAAACAATAGAGAATTGTTATTTTTGCGTGATTTGTTGCATTTGCATTTTAAAGGAAATTGTGTCTTGTAGTTCAAAGTTTGATCCAAAAGATTTCTCTTTCCCTCCCTTACATAGGATTCATTGAACGAAAATTGATATATTTCATTCTCATCCATGCATCGTTGGGTCAAGAGTCTTATACAACATAAGTTTCATCTCCGTTTCCTTTTAGTAACAACAACTCTTAATAACACTGCGCAATTGTAAAATTTACCTAGTAACTCTTTTCTAGGGATCTATTACACCAACATTTAGCTAGGCTAGCGCTTTGGAATAGGAAGAGAGATACACTCTCCAAAGAACAAAACACACAATAGCATCTTGTGTTAGGGAGTGTTAAATTCCATTTGCAATATCTTGTCCTGGGAAGCCCTTCTCACACAAGGGTCAAACACGAGGTCACATTGATATCGACAGAGTTACTCACCCTGCTTTGTTGATATCGGTGTAGAGATTGCACGTATTATGGGGATCACTTGGAGGTATACCCACAATGATGAGTGGAAGCCTTTTTGAGTTGATTTCGGGCTAGATACCCTGCCCTTGCGTGTGGATCGGACTGTCGACTGCCCCCCCAGGTTTTATTGTTATCAGTGGTAACTTTAGTGGCCTATCTTTCTAGGGTCTTACACAAGGTGACTTTGACGGGGAAAGTCTTCACAGTACCTGGAATTGACGTTGACCGAACTCACTCAGGCTCCTTGGAGGGTATACCCACGATTATGTGTGGGAGCTTGCACCAGGGTGTAAGTCCGTTAAGCAGGTCGTCAACGTAACTTTTCCACCCTTTCCCTACCGCTTCTCATCTTGTTGTTGTGATGTTGGATTTCATCACCAACTAGTGACTTCAGAATTAGAAGGTCTTGTTTTCTTGGTGTTGCTTCCTAGATTTTGTTTACTAGTGTGTGTTGTTTGTTTATCAAGGTTGACCATATGATTTTCTTCGTGAAGTTTGTCACTCGTTTACAATATCTCCTCCATGTCATTCACATAGAATGCAGGGTTTATCTCCAGAGCATCTGGAAGGTTCTCAACCCTTGCCTACAAGTACACCTGAGGGCTCTCCTCAGAAAAGTGAAGTCACAGTCATCACCACGCCACAAGTGGAATGGATTGACTCTCTCGAACATTTCTGAATCACCAATACTCGAGAGGACTTTTGACTTCACCCTGATTCTAAGCGACCGTTTATGCGACTGAATTATTTCGGAGACTTAGTTGTTACATCTTCTGGATCACCGATTGGACCCTTTCCAGGCATTGAAGGACAAGATATTTTTTGGTATACGGGCATTTTACGATGGGACCTTTTTGGTCCAGGTTCACCTGTGATTTCCGAAATCAACCCACCTGTGATTTCCGAAATCTCTAGTCCAGAGAAAGTACCGTTTACTACCGCCTATCACTTTACCGTCCCTGCCAAAATGGACCATCTCATAGATACTACGAGTGTTCCAACCGGGTTTACTGCGGTTAGTCTCGCTCCCATCAGCACACCGCAAACGCCCAACGTCACTCTGACACTAACACCTGGATACCATGCGTTGAATGCTTCCATTCCCACTCCTACGCAAACCCCATTCGGTTCTCCTGGTGGTCCTTCTTCTTCTGGGCACTCTCTTCCCGGTTTTATTCCAACACTCCCTCAATTTCCTTTTGGAGGACCTTCTTCGTCTTCTACTGGCAGTCTTTATCCTAGTGGCACTATTTTGTCATTCACACCAAATTACCAGATTCTCATCGATGGAAAATTTCACCAAGGTGGTACGACTCAACCCCCTCTCAGCGGGCAAATTCCTTTTGGCACACAAATCCCAATTGGAACAAAACCCCCAATTGGAACACCACCTTCGATAGGAGGACCGAACTCGCCTTATGGGCAAAACATAACTCCATCCTTGGCCCAGTATTGGAATCAGTTGATACAACATCCTCCTCAATCAGCTGGGGGGCATCAGTTTCCAACTGCATCTGTGATACCCCCTAGTATGGGCCAACCATATCCTGGTACATTCAATCCCATTTGGGGGGTGAATGCTCAAACTCAAGTCCTTGTTCCAGGGTACAATCCTATGAGCTACTATCCTCTCCAACCACCACCGAATCTGCCTGGGTCTTCACATTATATGCAGACTGCTTATGGTCCTACTGGTTTGCCAACGGGGCTTCCTCCCCAAAGCCACCAGTACCCACAGGTGAATCGACAGTTACCTTTCATAGCCACTTTGGATCTTCTGGATTTGTCAAGGATTTTAAATGATCCAATTCATCACTCTCCCCAATGGCCTCCTATACCAGCCAAGCTACCATCGAACATTCCTAAATTCGACGACAAAGCAGGAGAGGACCCAAACAATCACGTTATGACTTTTCACCTATGGTGTTCATCCAAATCGTTGATGGATGACTCTATTTGTTTACGTCTTTTTCAATGAACCCTCACAGGTTCTGCTGTGAAGTGGTATATAGAATTGCCACGAGGTTTCTTCTTTGAATTCAACACCCTAGCTATGGATTTCCTCACACACTACCAGTTACCGATTCATTATGAAACGAGGATCGAGATTTTGAATTCTTTCAAACAAAACAAAGCCACTCATATATCCGATCACATTCATGAGTGGAGATGGAGACGACGTCTCATTAAACTCGAACTCCCCAATCAGTTGCTGGCAGAATGGTTCACAAAATAATTTGTGAATGACATCGGTCGTGACATTGCCATGGGTGGAGTAGTCACGGAAGAATAGGCCATAAGTCGTGCTCAATACCTTGACCTCGTTTATTCACAAACATGAACCCTTTATGATTTACTACCTGACTTACCTCGTCCTTCCACTTCCACCACTTCTACTACTCCAGCTGCTTCGCATGCAGCTGACGGTGTGATTGGCACTTTCTAGGCCCAACCACATTCTGCCTCAAGCAAAAAACCCAAACCTGCTTTCTAATGTTCAAAAATGCTCCGTCTCCTACCCCTCCCACCAGCAATACTTTTGAGGTAAATGAAGTCCAATCTACCCTAGCCGATAAAAACAAATCTAAAAAGGGAAGAGGTAAGAATAAGGAGGACAAAAATACTTCTCAAGCAGAGCGAACCAAAACTACACCTGTTGAATATCGGGATAAGCACAAACCTCGATACTCTTGTCTTATCTGTGGTGATGATCACTACACGAAGGATTGTCCATGAAGCACCGAGATCACTAAGTTCCTTCAAGGAGCTCCAAAACCACCTGCACCGGCCGTTTTGTCCCAACCCTTCCTGTCTCAACAATAGGCTCAGTTGATCTCCATGACCAACCCTCATCTTCTACTACATCTTATGTATTGATGTGTACCGATGATTCAAAGCAGAGCGAAGTTGCACTCACTACTCGAGCCAAAGATTATTCTCCCTCTAAAGAGAAGGTTGATGATCTACCTCCTTCCTTGGTACAACCATCTCCTGTGACTCCACCCACCAATGATCCTCTTCATCTCGAATGACCGAGCCTCGACACAGTTCTTCGAACCCCCCCCAAAGGGCATCGTTCAGAAATCAACTTTCAATCCTCATGCTTGTGCAGCCCAGAACTACAACATTGTTGAAGATCTGGCCCAAGCACCTTCTACGATGTCAACCCTCGAAGTCCTTCAAAGTTGTCCCACACAACGGAAGGCACTGTTGAAATATATCAGTGGAATCGACCCAACGGATATGAATTTAATAATCTTTAACTTGGAAGATCACATTCCAAGGTTACCCCCTCAACTCGCGTTCCAGATCCAAGTAATTGTCTCTGACAAAAACATTTGCCGAACCGTTATCGATGAGGGTGCCTCAACATGTGTTATGTCTCTTTCTTGCTAGAAAGACATTGGCTCTCCTTCTTTGAATGAATCCCAGAACACTCTTAAAGAATTCAACGGATCCGGTTTTAAGCCCTACGATGTTCTTCCTTTGTTGCCCATCACGTTAGAAGGAAAAACGGTCCAAGTCGAAGTGGAAGTCTTTGACGCTCCCCTTGATTACAATCTTCTGCTTGGCCGCAGCTGGATCGATTCCATGCCCGTAGTTGTGTCGACCCTTTTCCATGTGGTACATTTCCCACATCAAGGAAAGGTTGTCACCATCGACCAACTAGCCTTCTTTAATTCCGATACTCTTACTGGCAACGTACCGTTCATCGCTAAAACCCCACCGGGTTATGAGAATGTCGGTGTAGGCCTTCTAAAAGATTCTTCGTTAATGGGCACTTTCCCCATTCCACTACTCGATGTTACATGCTTGTTTGTTGCTTCAATCAACATGATCTCCACCTCGATTCACGAACTTCCTGTGTCTCACAACCCTTGGATAGTACCTGACCCTAGAGATCATCTTCTTTATGAAGACGAAATGCCATTAATTTCGGTCGAATCCGCCTATCAGGCCATTCAATCGGCAACACCTTCTTCTCCAGATCCTTTCCATGTCATTTTTCCCACAGACGAGATGATCATGTCTGTCATGGAAGACACCCCTTGGGACGATGGACATCATCATTCCATCCTCTTTCTGGAGAAACATACCCTTGAGAACTACCAACAGATATCAACCCCGTCGACCGTTGTCGTCATCTCCACTGTTCCCGAGTCCACGCACGATGTGTTTTATGAAGGTAACTTAAGCAATATCTCACCCACTATTCCCCTTGACATCTCCGTCAAACTTGGGATTGTCGAAAATGTCCATATCGGAGCTTTGTGTTCTTCTGACGAAATCGTCACCTATACATCCCTTTTCAAAGAGTTTTGTGACATCTTCGCCTGTAGCTACGAAGAAATGCTGGGTATCGACCCTGAGATTGTGATACATGAGATAAAGACATACCTCGACGCTAAACTCGTCCGACAACGCCTTCGTCCAGTTCACCCACGTAAAGCGGCTGCTATCAAAATTGAAGTCAAGAAACTTCTTAAAGATGGATTTATTTATCCGGTGGCTCTGATAGACTGGGTTTCCAATCTTGTCCCGATCGACAAGAAACAAGGCACCATTCGTGTCTGTGTTGATTATAGTGATATCAACAAAGCTTGTCCCAAAGAAAACTTTCCTACCCCTTTCGTCGATAAGATTATCGACGATTGCGCCGGAAGTGAAATCTTCTCCCTCATGGATGGTTTCTCCGGGTATAATAAAATCAACATTGTTCTTGAGGATCAACATAAGACTGCTTTTATTTGTCCTTGGGGTACTTTTGCCTATCGAAAACTACCTTTCTGTCTCAAGAACACTGGCGCAACTTTTCAACGCGCTATGTCTTATGCTTTCCATGATATCAAACACATCGTCCAACCATATCTGGATGATTTACCCTCTCACTCAATGCGTCGAGTCGATCATCCAACCCACCTTCGAGCCATTTTCGTCTGCTGTCGGTTCTACCGTATACGTTTGAATCCTCATAAGTGCGTTTTCTGCGTGGAATCTGACCGAATTCTAGGTTTTATCGTTTCGCGTCAAGGGATCCAGGTGGATCCTTTAAAGGTTGAGGTGATCCTTAGTCTCCCTCCTCCTTCTACACTTCGCCAGTTACAAAGTTTGCAGGGGAAAGAAAACTTTCTTCGTCGTTTTATCCCAAATTATGCCAAGATAACTCGTGGATTTACGCGGCTCTTAAAAAAGGGTTTAGAGTTCATTTGGGATACCATTGCCAACAATGATTTTGAAGCTTTGAAATTATCCCTAACGCGTGCTCCACTTCTCTTTCCCCCGATTACAGTCGCGATTATTTCCTCTATCTTGCTGCCTCAGATTACACCATTGGTATGGTTCTCGTCCAAGAGGATGATGCTAACGACGAACATGTTATATACTACTTGAGTCAAAGTCTAATACCTACTGAAATCAAGTATTTACATGTCAAAAAACTGGCCTTGGCTGCTGTCCAAGCCATCCAACGCTTCCGGCACTATATCCTCTCATGCAAGACTACAATGATTTTCAAATGCAACCCTATGCAACACATTCTCACATGTCAATTTCTAGGGGGAAAATACTCCAAATGGATTGTGATACTCCAGGAGTTTGACTTGGAATTCAAACGCGCCAAGTCCAAGAAGTCCTTAGTATTTGCTGAGTTGATATGCGAATTTTCCTATTCTGACACGGAAAATGTAGCAGCTGATTCATTACCCGATGAATCTCTTTTCCTTATTAGCACTGATGATCTTTGGTATGGTGATATCATGATATATATCCAAACCCATACTTTCTAGCCAACGTTGTCTAGTACTGACTGGCGTTGCATACGCTACCAAGCCCGTCAATACATTATCCTCGGGGATACTCTTTATCGTCGGGGGATTGACTCTGTTTTTCAATGTTGCCTAACGTTCGACGAAGTCGAGAAAGATCTAAATGACTGCCATTCTGGAGCCTGTGGTGGTCATATGTCTGGGTATGCTACTACCCAGAAGATTTTACGAGCAGGGTATTTTTGGCCTTCTTTATTTAACGACTGCATAATCGCCGTTCAAAAGTGCCATGCTTGCCAGACCTATAATACCAAGATACGATCACATCCCACTCCTCTTCACCCTATGGTCTCCGTTGGTCCCTTTGCGAAATGGGGCATCGATTTCATGACATGTCACCCTCACTCAGCCGGGGGGCATGGTTACATCATTGTAGCCGTCGATTACTTTACGAAATTGGCCGAGGCGATGCCGACATTTGACAACACGGGAAAGACCGCAACATTATTCATTTTTAATCACATCATAGCTCGTTTTGGTGTTCCCCAAGCTATCGTCACTGATCACGGTAGCCACTTCAAAAACTTCATGATGTCCGAACTTACTGAAAAGTTGGGTCTTCACCATGAAAACTCAACGCCCTATTACCCACAAGACAACGGCCAAGTCGAAGCAATTAACAAAGTTCTCATAACTATGCTCCGACGAATGATAGGGATTCACAAAACATGTTGGCACACAATGTTGTTTTCGGCATTGTGGGCTTACCGGACATCCGTCAAGTCTGCTACTGGGTTTACACCTTTTCGATTAATCTATGGTTTGGAAGCTATTCTCTTGATTGAATGTGAGATACCCGCTTTAAAACTAGATGTTGAACTCCTACCAAACACTTCTTCTGAGGAAGAATGTCTATTGTATCTTATGCGATTAGACGAAACTCAACGCGATGCTACCCTAGTTATAGAAGCCCAGAAAAAACGTGTCAAGGCCCAATACAACAAACATGTTAAGCCTCGCATTTTCTCCGAAGGAGATCTTGTTCTCCTCTATGAACAAGATCGAGATATGCTAGGAGCTGGAAAATTCGAAGCCATGTGGCGAGGTCCTTACATCATTCGACGAGTTTTGGAAAAAGGAGCTTATGAGTTAGTAGATTACGATGGTATCACTTTGAGTGAACCCAGGAATGGGTTGTACTCTAAGAAGTACTATGCATAAAATCACCTGTGCACGAGTACTTGTATTTTTATTGTATCATACTTCTTGTGTGTTACTGTAGCTTGATTTTGTCGTTATCTGGTCTCTGCCCTTATGTGACATTGTGTTTGATTTCGAGATGTCGGAGTCTTCGCTACCCTATATTGGCTTCGCTGATGGCGCTAGTCGTAGTACTCAGAACCTTGCTTCCGCTGCATGGGCAATTTACGCCCCTAAAAACGAACTTGTCTCCTTACGAGGTGTGTGTCTTGGCCATGCGACCAACAACATTGCAGAGTATAGCGCCGTTATTGAATTGTTGATTGATTCTATATTGCTTGGAATCCGTCATTTGGTTGCGCGACTCGATTCGCAACTTGTAGTACTACAATTAAGTAATGTCTATACTATTCGAAGTCCTACTTTGTTACAGGTGTATTTGCGAATTCGCCTCTTGGAACGTTATTTTGATTATATTGAATATCAACATATTCCTAGATGTCTAAATACATTAACTGATGCATTGGCTAACTATGTATTAGACAGACATTTGGATAATTTATAAATCAATCACATCAATTTTCACACAATACAAGGTAAACCAGTAGAAGCCGTCTGTATATATAACGATCAAAAGAGTTTTTACAAAAAGTTTTGTCTGAAGACCAAAATGTCAAATAATGAAGCTCATAGCTTCTACAAAATGATGTCATGGATGACGTTCATGGTAACATACGACTGCCCGGGCAACCCTACGGAGCAGTCGGCCTATGGACTCTGAAACTCCTACTGTGTGACGTTGATGACGTCGTGGAACCTCTCCAAGAAGCATGTCTGGAATATTTGATGTCAAACCCTCTAGGTTTTGTTCCACTGCTTGATAATCCTCGGCGTCCCATTGTGGAACTGGTGCTACCTCTCCTCGCCGCTGAATGGGAGAAGTACCAGGAGGTCGGTAAGGTCCCACATATATGTCATCAACAATGAATTTTGTATTTAGTCTTTGGACAAACATATAAAAAAAAATTTGAACATGATAAAATTAACAAAAACATTTAAAAGGAAAAAAATGTGTGTACTTCTTACCAAGTTCCCCCCACTGAGCATCCTCTGGCAGTACTAAGTCCATATCTCCTCGTAAATCCAACCCGACATAAGCATAATCGTTTACCATCAACATCTGTGGTCGAAGCCAGTCAAAGAAGGTATCATCGTACTTGGTAATTGGTCCAGCTACGTGCCGGGCCATGAGCTGACACCATCTCAACATTCTTGGATCCCTGGGAGCCGGTAAATTCCACTCAACCTGCAGCCTCAGTAATGGAACCCTCTTGAGAAATAAGGACACTAACAAAGATCCGTACCCGAATTGCTTCAGGTTGCCTCGTCTGGATTTGGTCAACTGGCTTTTCATACTACGAAGCACAACATCTGCCCAGTTAAAAACCCGAGGTTCAGTACACTCTATGGCATACTGGAAGTAACTCTGTAGCGCTATGTGAGGAGCAGAGCTCCTAACCATCCGAGCTATGGTGAACAAGATAGTACAGAGGGTCAAATCCCGTACTCCCCAAATAGCTACTTTCCCTTTCTTCCTCTCTGCCTCGGGAACAAAGTGTAAGCGACAATACTCACTCATGGGAAGCCCACCACCTCTGCTACCAGTCAGGTTCACATGGTACCCTCGCCATGAAAATCTAGTCAAGAAGTAAATGTCCTCAATATCTAAGGACAGTGTGTGGACCCCTACATGGAATACCTGCTGATCAGGATCCCACATGTGCACAAGGTACTCTAATAACCTGACTTGGGCCCTCATGCCCGGGATACGAAAGTACTTCAGAAGGCCACAGTTTCTCAAAGCGGAAATAGTGGGTGGATGATTTCTGTCAATGGCATTGTCTTCTTCATGTTCCCTTTCGCACCATTCAAGAACCATTTTGATGGCCAACTACCTGCATAATAAGCACAATAAGAGGATTAGCAACTCTATTCATGAATTGGTTCTCTTTCATTGTACAATTTTTTTTTTTTTTTTTATGCTTTGTGGTTCTCGCAGGTGCCCTTTAGGCACAGTGCGAGAACCTCGCAGGATTTTGTGGGATCACCTGCGAGAATGACCCATTCTCGCAGGTCCCGTGTAGCCCACCTGCAAGAATGGATGAGCGCAAGTATGGCTCATAAAACCAACTCAAAAATGAGTTTTTACCAATGAAAATGCAAAATAAAACCATGAAAGAGTAGAGGACAAAGACCCAACCTCACTGTCGCTGACGACTCCTCAAATGGATGCTCGTAACTCCCACAATCTGACGCCGAATTTCAAGGGTAAAAGAGGGTTTTTTGGGCTCAAATAGTGAAAAGTGAAAATGATATGGTAAAAAGAGTTTTTATTTCTTTATATTTACTTTTACCATGTTATTTTAATTTTTATAATTATTTATTGATTAAATCCTAAACCCTAATGTCCTTTTGAGTGTAACTTTTGTAGGCGTAATGACTTCGATGTTCATATACAGGGATGCAGACATAATTTTTCTTTTTTCATCGTGTGTTTGGATTGTTTTTTATGGTTTTTGTATAAAACCTCGAGCTTGGTCTTTGTCCGTTCTCATGCTCGAAAATACATGAGAACACGATCGAGCATACTTTTATCACTTTTTCGGGCTCAACAAGGTTATACGAAAAAGGAACTCCCCTGGAGTCCTCTTTAAGCTCTTTTCAGACTCTCTAAACATGAAAAGATAGTCGAGCAACCTTGCTATTTTCACACTCGATAAAGTATTTGAAGAAAGCATCTAGTGAGCAATAATTTATCTCTTTTTCGGTCTCATCAGACTACTTTACGAAAAAGGAACTGAGAGAGTTCTCTTTTAAGTGTTTTTCCAGACTCTATAATCATGAAAAACCTTCAAGTTTTCTACGTCTGGACTCATTAAACAAACATTGACAGACCCATAATGGGACCGAACCACTCCTCCCTAGGGTTCGTTAAACATACTCCAAAGGACTTATCTGAAGGATAAGCTTATATCAACAAGCATATGTTATCCTCCTCAAGCTTGTGTAAAAATAAAGAGGTACTTTCCAGAAATGGTGGGGGAAAATTTGGGAAAGGGATATGTTTTCATTTTCATATTGATTGGCAGTAAGTGTCGCTCTTGAACATGACACCCCCTATTCATTATATTTGAAGCCATTTTGGGAAATCCATTTGCCTCTCATTCGAATTGCTACAAGATCATACCCTGTGTCGTCTTTGAGTCAATGTTGCCAAATCATTGGTTGTGTCATTCATATGTTCAAGAGAAGTCCATCTGAAACCTTTATTAAGTCGGCCATCTGCAGTTGTCCATTCTCTTCGTGTCGACATTCCCCGTGTCCAGTCCAATTTACATCATACTCTGTTTCACCTTCAAAATCTATTACTCATTTCGTGTCATTGATGGGGGATACATCAAGGCCCTCTTGTGACGAGTTTTGTTCCGTCGACTTCATCTCATTATCCAGAATCAAGACTTATAAATTCTTTGGTACCTTGGAACTTGCATGCCTTAATGGCAGGTTTCCTCGCTTTTGACAGTGGGTTTACTTCATTGACCCCTGATCGCAAGATTCCGTCGAATGTTCGACTTCAACTCATTAATTCACACTCGATGGATTGTACTAGAGTACCTTGGGAGTCATTGACATCAATGGTGATTTCCATCACACTTGTTAACGGTTTCATCAATGACCGGTAATCAAGTGGTTTCTGCCATGTTCGACTTCAACACATGTAATCACATGGTTAGATTCGTACTTTTGGGAGACGAGATTGAAGACCCTGGATATCATCGCTTTGTCCAGGTTGCGATGGAGTATGTATAATTTGTGACACATAGATCCACTTTGTATGTCTCGTGGCTATGTCGTCTTAATTTGAAATTTCTCGCATAGATCCACAGTGTATTCCTGGTGGCTATGCTATATTTTGACGGCATGGATTCACAGTGTATGATTGGTGGCCATGACCTATGTCTACAATGTCATCCATTTGTAATCTGAGTATGGGAATACCTACCTCAAAATTGATATATTTGATATTCTACAGATGCTTGGTTGTTCGCAGGTTTCCGATTAGGTGTGCTCCTAGTTTCCGACACACACATGCAGTTTACAAAGTCTTTCGGCTGTCACTGGTTCTGGCCTCATACTTTGGGGGGCATTATTTTACCCATGATTTTGGTCATCATGATGGTGTATTGATGATGGTGTACTCAGGCTCCTCATAAGAACTTTCTCCTGAGAAAACTGACATTCATCTCTTCCCAGAAAACATACTTTTGAAGAGAGTTCACAGGTTGCTAGTATCCCAGGGTGTGAGAATGACCCATTCTCGCAGGCTGCCTTAAGCTAGGGTGTGAACTTCTCACACTGTGTTACATAGCTAGGGTGTGAACCTTCTCTAAAGCTTGGAAAAAGATGGATTCTCGATTGTTCTAGAAGGGAATCTTCTAGAAGAATGGGTTGGCATTCAAATGGTTATCCTTGTACTGGATTCCCTGATATTGTGGGATCATTATTATCCAAGTAACCATCTCATTCTCCCCTATATATTGATGAAATTCTCATGGAAAAGGTTAATCAAGATTCATTGGAGAATTGGTGAAAGAATTGTGTGAAGAACTTAGCTTGAACATGAGCTTAGAGACTCTAGCATGTCTATCAAGAGGATTTGATCTTCTTCATGCAAGGATCGAGCAAGTGTGTGTGTTGGAGCCAAGAGACACCGAACAAAAGCTTGCGATATCAAGACGATCAGGTTGTAATCTTCTACTTTCAATTAATATGATACAATGGCATGTCCCTTTCCCATGAAGCTATTCTCACTTTATTGTGTAATTCCTTGATCATACACATAAGTTGACAGTTGAATATATTTTTCTATCTTCACTTTGGTTGGTTTGTGTTGTCTTGGTCTTGACCTCATGAGAGCATCGGAGCAAAGCGGGAGCAACAAAGAACCTAGGAAGTGATACAAAGGTATGTTACTTGTTCCTTCCTACTAGCTAATTCAATGGTCAAAACTTAGGGAAAGAATCATGTCCTGTCCTATTTTGTTCTAGATCCAGGTGGATCTAGGGAGATATGTTAGTGTCCGCACCTACTATTAGTCAAGTTGACCTGAAACTATGGGTCAAGTTGACCTAGGGTTTTAGACACCTAGGTTTTTGGTATCTAGGGTTTTGGACACCTAGGTTTCGACCTAAGGATGTCAGTGAGTGATTGTAATGTATAAATAAAGGTCACGAGGGCCTTGTTTTGGGTTGGTACGATATTGTTATTGATTTAGTAAGTATTTTTGTGTGAGATATTGCTGTTGAGAGAGAGAGAAGTGCTAAGTGTGAGAGCCTTTTGGTATTGTAATATCTTCAGCTAGGTGCGAAGATCAACCCTGCAGTTGGGTGCGTAGGGAGGGGAGAGAGAGAAAGGAAAAGAGAAGAGATCTTCTAGCTAAGAGTGCAGACAAGAACTACATGCTTCATCTTAATATATTACAAAGAACAGTTCTGTGGATGTATCCCTAGAGAGAGGGTGAACCACACATATTTTGTTTTATGTGTGATTGATATTCTATCTCTGTCATTGATATACTGTGATTGCATTGCTGTTTTAGATTTGATAAGTAGATGTGCAGAGTATATCTAAGATGATTAGTGATATATGAATGTTGCATTGCCCTTGTGTTAGATCCACTTGATATTCCCCTTGGTTGTAGACATCTCTGTCCTGCAACCCCTCCATAACTACCTCGGGTGAGACTACATCTTCTTCGCAGGTGTTGCATAAAGGGCTAGTAGTTAGGGCTTGTTGGTGCACTCTTGGAGCTGAACCCTGGGTCTGCCCTTGTGCCAACAAATGGTTCCGTTGCCGGGACATAAATCTTCTTGAGGGATTGTTAAGGTGGTTTCCATCGAAGACAAAGACTCAAAAGTGGATAGAGGATCACGAAAAGGACTTCGATAAAGCCCAGAAGCCCAGAACAAGAACCCTAATCTTAGTACAGAGGATTGGTTTTAGAAATATATCTTCACTGATATACACACAATTTTCTTTTGGGGAATCCATCAGGAGCTATATGAGTGGCTAGCTATATTAACAGATACCCAATTCAAGATCCAATATAGAGCTCCTGTGGTTTGGACGTCAGAGTTGATCACGAAGATCAAAAGAGTTGATAATGTCATATCACGAGTAGTAGATCACTGGTTTGATAGAACCATTGGAGGGTACATCATAGAGTTTGCTGTTGACAACGTAGATTCATACAACCAAGCTGAGAGATATTTATTTAAGGGACCCAGAGGAATATTTTTACATTTCCTAAAGTTGAGACTCCAGATGCTATTGCATGAGAAGAACATTTTGAAGATACAATAGATTGGTTGGATCTAGGAATGCTAATGATCAAGAATTTGGATAGCAACAGCGACAAAAAAGCTGGACATACACGCAGGGGGAGAGTGTTCAAAGAAGTTCATCTTGCTAACCTGTTTAAGTAGAACTATAGAGATGAGGGTTTCTATAGTGGAGAAGAGGTAGATCTGACAGACGAAGAGCATTCAGAACCTGCTAGGACAGAGGAAGGGAAAGCTGAAGAGATTCACCGGGAAGAATCTGGAACTTCAGGAACTACACAGACCGCTAAAGTAAGTCCTATTATCCCTCCTGTTGATTCAGTAGTATTAAGCAACTTGATTAATCCCAACCACCAGAGTACCCAGAGCAATCTCAATAGTATTCGACCACACATTCAGTCAGGAACCCTAGGAAGATCTATGGAAGATGAGATGATGCTCCCTATGTTTAGGGGAGATGGATCTGAATATCCTGATCAACACTGATTCCTATGTGAAGTTGTATGGAGCATTAAAAATGTCACCGACGAAGCTGTCAAAAGAACATAGTGTAGTACCACTCTAAGGGACAATGCACTAAGATGGTACATGAAGATTGTTCAGGGACTTGCACAACCTAAGCCACTGAATCAAATTAAGAATGTGCTGATTGCAGAGTTCAAGAAACCCAAGTCAGAGTCACAATGTATGACAGAGCTGAAAGAGATCAAACAGAAGGTGGCTGAACTTGATTGGGAGTTTGATCAGAGATTCAAAACCTTAATAGGCCGATTGACTTTTTCAGATCCCAGATGAACATAACAAAGAATGGTTCATTGCTGCCCTCTTACCACACATCAAAGTTCCTCTGATGCAAAAGAAGATTGCTTCATAGTCTGAGGCACTGGAGATCGCCATGAAGCTAGAATCATCCCCTATGGGATAATCCATCTTAGGTATG
This sequence comes from Picea engelmannii, assembly GCA_009831015.1. Taxonomy (NCBI): domain Eukaryota; kingdom Viridiplantae; phylum Streptophyta; class Pinopsida; order Pinales; family Pinaceae; genus Picea; species Picea engelmannii. The sequence goes on along the minus strand of ML806530.1, from coordinate 123,986 downwards.
AGCCAGATCTTGAGTTAGCTAACTAGTTTGTCTTTGCAGGTCGAAGATATGAAGAAAGATAAGGGAAAAGATAAAAGAGAAGACATCTGGTGTGTCAGATGTAGATTAGAAGGCCATGACAAGGAACACTGTCCCCTATTCAATGAATACTTGGATTCTAGAGCCCCAATCCCTTTGAAGCAAGTCACCTTTCCTTGGTGCGAGGTATGCAGAAACAAACATTGCCCTGGTGAGTGCTATTACATGCAAAAGTATGTTCAGACACCTACAAATTTGTATTTCACATTCTGTAAGTCAGTGGGACATGATGATAGATATTGTAGGTCTTACGATCTCATGCATGAAAGGTCAAGAGACATATACAAAATTCAAGGCAAAGTACAACAAGAAGGAAAAACTACAATGTATAACTCCCCTGGGAGAGGAAACTTCAATCCTCGTGGTGGATTCAGAGGAAGAGGATGATGAGGAGGAATGGGTCAAGGCCGTGGACAGATCATGTGTTATAACTACACACAACTGTTGTTGGTGAATCCCCCTGCAGACAAGTGGATTCCCTCTTGGCCTCTAGACTCCTAAGGCCAAGACAAAAAAGTTCTTAACATGGACATTGACTTCCTTTTATATCTAATCAAGCTAATGAATGAAAGAGAAGGAGAAATATATGTACCTTATTAGTGATGTTTGTCCTTGCAAATTCCTGACTGAGCTTTGATCCTGAGCTCCCTGATAGATTCTGTAGGACAAACAAAGATACAATCTTCCTACTCTACTGATATTAGCTCAATCATAGATCCACCTACTGTAGACAAACTCATATGGAACAAGAATAAGTTTGAAAGAAATAGGCCAAACATTGATGATATTAATGAGAACAAGTAAAAGTACTTACAATCCTTTGAATGAAGGTGCAACAACTTCTTCCAGTTCTCCTTGTCCAACCCCTTTGCTCAAGTAATCTCCACTGATGGCTTTGATGGAATCTCACTCATGAGATAATAAGTTTGATGTAATTCCCAATCTCCATTGTAAATAACTTCTTATGAGATCATAATTCAGGTATAATTCTCAATCTTCCTTGTACCTTTCACCATGACAAGGTCTCCTTATATAACCTTGGAGAGGTCCAACCACTTGAGAGATATTTGGGATGAGTTGAGGATTCTTCTCCTTTAGTTGAGGATCCCCCCTAAGATCATGCCTTGACCATCTATTTGAATCCAACTACCTTTAGGAATTGAGGGATTCTTCCCTTATTTTCCTCAACAAACCCAAAATTTGCTAAAAAAAGGGTAGCACTCCCCCAAAAGGGTGCACAGGGTGCTCAAGCACTCCCCCAAAGAGGCTTAGGGAGCACCAACACTCCCTGACAGTGGGTAGGGGAGCGCTCCTCTCCAAAATCCATTTTTTTGTGGTTTTTTCAATGGAAAAAGGTTTGTACTCCCTGTCAAGTGACTTCTCTTCTTCAAAACTAGTCTTTGGGGTGTCTTAAGTGTCTTTGTGATGTCGTTAGAGGAACGACATAGGCAAGATGGCAATATACTATTTATGACACTTGCAACACTTGTAGTTAAGATGCAACACTTTCGAACAAGATGCAACACTTACAACACTTGTAATGATGACACTTGCGACACTATCAAAGTGAGTAATTTTGAGGTGTAACAGATTGCCCCCCAAAGTACAAAGTTAGAAGACGATGATGGCTGAAGTTATTGTTGGATCATGTTGTCATTGATGCCAATGGTTTGATTGATTGATGTCATTGATTGATGTCAAGTGATTGATTGATGTTAAAGGATTGGTTGATTGATGATTGATGTAATATAATATGTATTTTCCTTGATGAGAATGCATAGATGAATATGGATCAATGAGTTGTCATTGATATGATGAAGATGGATCAATGAGTTGTCATTGATACATGATAAAGATGGATCATTTTGGTTTCATTGGTATATGATGCATTGTTGAAAAATGTATAGATGACTCATTTTTTTCTTATCATGATTGATAAGGTGCACAAATGGATGAACTCCAAAGTGGTTCCCTTATGGTGAAAGCCCTCACGGGAAGATGCTTTGAAGATTGAGTTATCCTAGAATAATGGTTGGAGGACCCTTGCTCTCATTATTTTATTATCATGATTGATAAGGTGCACAAATGGATGAACTCCAAAGTGGTTCCCTTATGGTGAAAGCCCTCGCGGGAAGATTCTTTACAGATTGAGTTATCCTAGAAGAATGGTTGGATGACCCATGATTGTATGTGGAATAATGAGATGAAGATCAAGGAAATTGTTGGTGAAACTATCCTAGATGGATAGTTCTTGTCATGCCATTTTCGGTGGTATGTGGAATGTCACATAACTCCTCATGGTTTGAGAGTTATTTCCTTACGAAGATGAAGGACCGCCACATGAAGGCTTGAAGCCCCCAAGGTCAAAGAAGTCAAAATGACCTAAAAGAGGAAATCATTATTTAAATGATAAAGTAAAGTGACAAAGTCAAGGTGGATTATTTAAATAATAAAGAGAAGTGACAAAATCAAGAAATGATAAAGTAAGGTGACAAAATCAAGAATGAATATTTAAATGATAAAGTATTGGAGAA
>ML806530.1:84987-110202 GCA_009831015.1 Picea engelmannii | reverse complement strand
AAAAAATCGAGGAAATTCAGTCAATCAGGGTGATTATGATGACATAAAGAGGCAATCAAACAAATATAAGAATCAACATGACAATATGGAGAAGATAAAATCAGTGGGAAAAGGGTCAAAACAAGATTTGGGAATGGAAACAAAAATCAGAGCTCCTCCCTAGTGGAGTCACCAATTTCTTTTGTAGGTGAATCCCCCTACGAACAAGTGGATTCCCTCTTGGTCTCTAGACTCCTAAGGCCAAGACAAAAATTTTATTAACATGGACACTAATTTCCTTTTAGATCCAATAAATCTAATAAATGAAAGAGAAGGAGAAAGATATGTACCTTATTAACGACGTTTGTCCCTGCAAAGTCCAAGTTGAGTTTTGATCTTGAGCTCTTTGATAGGTTCTGCAAAACAAACAAAGATACAATGGACTTCCTACTCTACTGATATTATCTCAATCATAGATCCATATACTATAGACAAACTCATATGGAACAATCACAAGTTTGAAAGAAACAGGCCAAGCATTGATTATATTAATGAGAACAAGTAAAATTACTTACAATCCTTTGAATGAAGGTGCAACAGCTTCTTCCAGTTCTCCTTGTACAACCCCTTTGCTCAAATGATCTCCACTGATTGCTTTGATGGAATATCCCTCATGATATCATAAGTTTGATGTAATTCCCAATCTCCATTGTAAATACCTTCTTATGAGATCATAAGTTAGGTATAATTATGAATCTTCCTTGTACCTTTCACCATGAGAAGGTCTCCTTATATAAACTTGGAGAGGTCCAACCACTTGAGAGATCTTTGGGATGAGTTGATGATACTTCTCCTTCAGTTGAGGATCTACCCTAATATCATGCCTTGACTATCTATTCGAATCCAACTACCTTCAGGGATTGATGGATTCTCCCCTTATTTGCCTCAACAAACCCAAAATTTGCTAAAAAAAGGGTAGCACTCCCCCAAAAGGGTACATAGGGCACTCAAGCACTCCCCTAAATAGGCCTAGGGAGCACCAAAACTCCCTGACAGTGGGTAGGGGAGCGCTCCTCTCCAAAATCCATTTTTTTGTGGTTTTTTCAATGGCCAAAGGTTTGTACTCCCTGTCAAGTGACTTCTCTTCTTCAAAATTAGTCTTTGGGGTGTCTTAAGTGTCTTTGTGATGTCGTTAGAGGCACGACATAGGCAAGATGGAAGTATACTATTTGTGACACTTGCAAAACTTGTAGTTAATATGCGACACTTGCGGACAATATGCGACACTTACAACACTTTTAATGATGACACTTGTGACACTATCGAAGTGAGTAATTTTGAGGTGTAACAACAACCAGGACACCTCACAAGGGATTTCCAGAACCCTTGTACTACTTGCAGCTACTGTAGCTCATTTGAACATGTTATAGAATATTGTCCTATGCTTCTAGCTAAGCTTCAAGAAAGACGATGACCTCAACAGAAGCCATAGGTACAACTGATATATGATGAACCTCACGAAGAAGACCCTAGAGTCGCTATTATAACTAGAGGAGGCGCTGTTACAGGAGATGACATAATGACCCAAGGGAAGATCACAGAAGACTCAAAAATCAGGAAGGCTACAGAGAAGACACAAATATTCAATGCAAAGAAAGAAAGACACATTTTTTAGGAGGCAAGAAAAGAATTCAGAGGAGACCAAGGTTCTTCATCAAAGACAAGACCAGAAGTGAGAGAATATGGAATGCCTATGGAATTTGATCAGTTTTCTTTGCCAAAAGAAGGAAAAGAGGTAAGCAAGCTCATGGAATTTCTATATACTTGTATAAAGTTGATTCAAGATGAAATCATTGTACAAGAGTTATAAAATTTAATCAGACAATATGATCTAGGAAAGATAGACCCCTTATTGAATAGGGAAGTACACCAAATTGGGAAGAAGAGAAGGAAAAACAAGGAATTACATTTGAATGCTCAAATAGGAAAGTATGAGATAGACTATGTAGTCCTCGACTTAGGGTCAGAGGTCAATGTCATGACGAAGCAAACCTAGGCACTGATGGGAAAACCAAAGTTGATCTATTCCCCTATCAGGCTTAGGATGGATAATCAACAAGCCGTGAGTCCTTTTGGCATATTAGACCATGTCCCTGTGGACATTGATGGAGTAAGAAAATTTGCAGATTTCAAGGTAATTGAGATTGTTGATGACAATTTCCCTTACCCTGCACTTTTAGGAATTGACTGGGCCTTTAATAATTCCACTATGGTTGATTTAAAGAAGAGACATATGAATTTTGAAAAATATGACCTTAGGGTCATTGCACCTTTATATCTAGATGAAGGTTAGCGATACACAGAACCTATCAGAGAAGAAGACCATGCATATGCACTGGAAAACATATACAAGATAACAACTAGACAACAATATTACATTAATCCCACAACCGATGGAAACTTAAGATGGCGAAGTGATAGATCATGTTCATCCAACTCAGAAGAAGCATTGGAGAACTAGAAGAATAAGATGTATGAAGTATCTACAAGAATATGTGCTATATTAACTAGAGAAGTTCACTGGATCGACACAACTATAAATAAATTACCCACATTTGATGGTCTGAACCCTTTAGAAACCTTCTTGTCAGACTTTGAAGAAAGTGTACCAATGAAAAAAAGACCGTTGGCAATGGATGAGGCCCTGAAAGCCACACCATCAAGATGGTGGGGGGCACACAAAAGTAACATTACAGATTGGATACAATGTCGTACCCTGATGACAATGAGGTTCTCAACACAAGTAGAAGGTTGTGAATTTCTCTACATAGGTCGAGTCTACCCAAAGGACCATGTGCGAAGCTGTGAGGAACTCTGGAGCAACATCCCTTAAGAACAGTGGGTGCACAAATTCATCAATACGTTGGACACGACACCTATCAACTGGTACCTTCAAGCAGAGCTGTGCCTGATCACTATAGATTGGAAAGGTATGAATTATAGTTTTGTAACCACCTTCTTATTTGAAAGTCAATATCCTTCAGTAGATAAAGCATTAAATATTGTGAGACACAAAGTATTCAAGGAGGTATCTAGCCTTCCCTTAGAACAGGAAGAGGATGAATGGAGTGCGCCTCTCTAGAAACTGCAAGGCTGTTACAACATCAATGCCGATGAAGACGATGATCCAAGGAAGGTGAACATCATAGAAACATAAGGCCAGATAGATGTGGAAGGACCATGAGTTGAGATACCATTTCTTGGATAGCCGATTCATATCAAGAAGGTCAACATTGGAACAGAGTAGCCACCAAAGTTTTCAAATGTCAGAGATTATTGGGACGCTACTACCATTGACAAAATTACAGAGTTACTGCATGAATATCAGAACTTGTTTCCAACCAAGTTCACTGATATGAAGGTTATTAAAGGGCCTGTGGGTGAGATGAGGATTCCTTTGAAGCCAGCTGTTAGACCATTCAAACAGAGACCTTACAGAATAAACCCTAAATATAAGGAAAAAGTGAAAATTGAGCTCGATAAAATGTTGGAAGCAGGGATTATAGAGCCCGTTGAAGAGTCAGAATGGAAAAGACCTATGGTGGTACAAGACAAGAAAACATGAGAGATCGGGATATGCATAGATCTTAGGAAGATTAATGATTCTTGTCGCATGACCCCTTCCCTACACCATTTACTGACGAAGTGTTAGATAATGTGGGAGGCCAGGAAGTATATTCTTTTACAGATGGATTTTCTGGATACCATCAGATCCAGATTGCCAAGGAAGATCGCCATAAGACCACGTTTGAAACAGAATGGGGATCCTACCAATATAAAATGATGCCATTTGGATTGAAGAATTCCCCAGCCCTATTTTCCAGGGTGGTGGTCGAAGCATTCAAGGAATTTCTGCATAAATTCCTAGAAGCATATTTTGATGATTGGACTGTTTTTAGTTTATTGAAAAATCATATTGAATGTCTAAGTCTAATGTTGGATAAATGCAGGCAGTGTCAAATTTCCTTGAACCTGAAGAAACGCATTTTTTTTTCACCATTTGGAGTGCTATTAGGTCATATTGTATGCAAGTAAGGATTGCTGGTAGATCCATCCAAAATTGCCATTATAGTTGATCTACCCCCTCCTGCTTCAGTCAAACAACCACACATTGCATTGGGACACACATGATATTATAATAAGTTAATCAAAGGATATTCTCATATCACAACACCCATGGAGAAGATTTTGAAGAAAGATTGTCAGTTTAGTTGGACAGAAGAATGCCAACAGAGCTTCGACACACTAAAACCGAAAATGGTTACTGCACCCATTCTGGTTTTTCCAAATTGGAACAAGGAACTTCATGTGCATGTCAATGTGTCTTCCATTTCTTTAGGAGTTGTGTTAGCACAACCGAGAGAAGGATAAATTGACCACCCATTATCCTTTGCTAGTAGGAAGCTATCAACTGCTGATATTAATTACACCACCACTGAGCGAGAAGGGTTAGCCATGGTGTATGCATTGCATAAATTTTGCCACTACTTGTTGGGAGGACACTTTAAAATGTTTACTGATCACTCTGCTCTGAAATACCTAGTCAACAAGCCAGTGTTGGGGGGAAGGATATGCATATGGCTTCTGCTATTTCAGGAATATGATTTTGAGATCATAGTAAAGCCAGGGAAAATGAACAAAGGTCCTGATCACTTTTCAAGGTTGGAACATGGTGAAGAGATGACCAGTTTAGAGGATGCACTACCATATTCACAGCTATTGTCCATTAGAAATATCAATGACCACTTCACAGAGATAGTCCAGTTCCTATCAACAGGAATGACACCTAGTGAGTACACAATTCCTTAGAAGAAACAACTAGTAGTGCACACTCTAGACTTCTCACTTATAGCCGGACATATATACAAGATTGAACCTGATGAGATATTGAGAAGGTGTGTTATGGAGGAAGAATGACCACTGATACTTCCAGAATTTAATGAAGGCCTCACAGGAGGGAAATATGTAGGAAAAGAAATTGCGCATAAGGTTCTAAGAGCTGGCCTTTGGTGGCCTACCTTACATAGAGATGCTAAAGACTATTCCAGAGCCTACGATGTATGCAAAAGAGTTGGGAAACCATCCAGAAGAGATGAAATTCCATTAGCACCACAACTGACCCTACAAGCACTTGAGAAATGGGTCATTGACTTTGTTGGACCTATAAATCCACTAGGAAAGCATACAGGAGCAAGGTACATAATTACAACAACAAAGTACTTGACTAGATGGGCTGAAGCAAGATAAGTCAAGCACTGTAGTACCACTACAACTACCTGCTTCATCTATGAGGACATCATAACCAGGTTTGGATGCCCAAAGATCCTCATGAGGGATCAAGGAACACATTTCATCAATAAGACAGTTGAAGCCTTGACTGAATAATTCATAGTCCACCATCAGAAGATCACACCGTACCATCCACAAGAAAATGGGATAGTTGAAGCATTCAATAAGATCTTGGAGATAGCACTGACGAAGATTTGTAGTGTGAAAAGGGATGATTGGGATTTAAGAGTACCAACAGTATTATGGGCCTATAGAACCACTTGCAAGAAGCTAACAATGCAGACACCTTTTAAGTTGGTACATGGCCTTGAAGCTGTTGTTCCAATGGAATATTTGGTACCAAGCTTGAGGATTGTTGCCTTTATAGATATGGATGACCCTGGTGCTATTCAAGAGAGGCTTGCACAGTTGGTTGAATTGGAGGAAGACATATTTGTTGCAGGATTCCATCAACAAGTACAAAAGGAAAGAGATAATGCCTACCATGACAGGCACATCAAGAAGAAGGAATTTAAACAAGGGGATATAGTCTTGATATATGATAGTAAGTTCATCAAACATCCTGGAAAGTTCAAAACACATTGGATAGGGCCATACGAGATTGCTTATGTTACCAAGGGAGGAGATGTGCAATTGAAGACATTGAATGGGGAGTGGAAGGAAGGATTAGTGAATGGGAGCCGACTGAAGTTGTACTATGAAAACCAACTTTCTCGCAACTCTCAGTAGAAACATGGAGAAAAGGGTCTAGGTACTAGGTGTAGTTGAAACTAGGTACCAGACACTGAAAATAAAGTCTGCACAAAGGAGGAAAAGGAGCCATAAAGAAGAAAGCAGAGGTTGCACTGCGCATTCAGAAGTCAAATTAAAACAAAAGGATCATATCTGAAGTGCCTTAGGATGAGTCACAGGTGAGTGTTGGGGGCTTATTGGCCCTTGGTCAGGGAAGCAAGCAAATATCAAGGAAGAAAAGTAAAAATACGAACTTCGCGCAAAACACAGTGACTGTTATTTGGTTGAAGTGAGCAAAAGAGAAGAAAAGATGGAGCGAACTCCGAGAAAGAAATCTGTTGGATGAGGAGATCAAGAATGACAGATAAGAAAGGAAGAAGGATCGTGGAAAAGTCAACAAGTGGAAAAATCCACTGTTGGATACTTTGGAGCACCACGCGAGAAGAAAGGAAAGACAGGCTGGTGAAGCCCTGGAAATATGGGTCAAGTTGACCTAGGGTTTTAGACACCTAGGGTTTTGGACACCTAGGTTTCAGCCTAAGGATGTTGGTGAGTAATTGTAATGTATAAATAAAGGTCATGAGGGCCTAGTTTTGGGTTGGTACAATATTGTTGTTGATTTAGTAAGTATTGTTGTGTGAGAGATTACTGTTGTAAGAGATAGAAGTGCTAAGTGCAAGAGCCTTCTGGTATTGTAAGATCTTTAGCTGGGTGCAAATATCAACGTTGCAGCTGGGTGCGTAGGGAGGGAGAGAGAGAGAGGAAAAGAGAAGAGATCTACAAGATAAGAGTGCAGACAAGAACTGTATGCTTCATATTAATATATTACAAAGAACAGTTTTGTGGACGTAGCCCTAGAGAGAGGGTGAACCACGTATATTTTGTGTTATGTGTGATTGATATTCTATCTCTATCATTGATATACTTTGATTGCATTGTTGTGTTAGATCTGATAAGTAGATATGCACAGTAGATATAAGATGATAAGTGATATATGAATTCTTCCCTACCCTTGTGTTAGATCCACTTGATATTCCCCTTGGTTGTAGACATTTCTGTCCTGGAACCCCCCCATAACTGCTTCGGGTGAGACTACATCTACTTCGCAGGTGTTGCCAGAGGGGCCAGTAGTTAGGGATTATTAGTGAGCTCTTGGAGTTGAACCCTAGGTCTACCCATGTGCTAATAGAGGTACATCTTTACGGATGTGCAAGAAATTTTCTTTACAAGAGTTCATAAGGAGCTATATGAGTGGTTAGCCATATTAGTAGACACACAGTTTGAAATCAGATCTAGACCACCTGTGGTTTGGAAAATGACGCTGATCGAGAGGGTCAAGAGAGTTGATAACATTGTGTCTAGAGCAGTATATATCTGATTTGATAGCACTATTGGAGGGTACATTAATGAGTTTTCTATTGACAGAGTGGAATCATATAGTCAAGTAGAGAGTTATTTCTTCAAGGGACCTAGAGGAAAGTTTCTACACTTCTTGAAGTAAAATATTAAGAGGCTATTGCATGAGAAGAATATCCTGAAGATACAGTAATCAGTTGGATTTTAAAGCTAATGTTCAAGAATCCAAACAACAACAGTGACACAGAGGCTGGGCACATGCGTATCGGGAGATCATTCAGAGAGGTTCCTCTTGCGAACCTATTTAAGCAGAATTACAGAGAGAAGGGATTCTATAGTGGAGAAGAAGTATACCTGACAGACGAAAAATATCCAGAGTCCGCAAGTAAAGAGGAAGTAGAGACTGAAGAACTTCGCCAAGGAGAACCAAAAACTTCAGGTACTGCACCTACTGTCGAAGTAAGTATTATTACTCCTCCTATTGTTTTAGCAACATTAAGTAGCCAGAGTAACCAGAGTAATCAGAGCACTCAGAGTACTTTTACAATCATTTTAGTACATACTCAATCAAGAAACCAAGGAAAGTCCATGGCAGATGAAATGAGGTTACTTACTTTTAGAGGAGATGGATTTGAAGATCCTGACCAACACTGGTTCTTATGCGAAGATGTATGGAGAATTAAGGAAGTCACCGACGAAGTTGTTAAGAGAGATCAGTTTATTACTACCTTGAGGGATCGCACATTGAGTTGGTATATGAAGTTTTCTTCAGGACCTGGACAACCTAAACCACTGAATGACATTAAGACTGCATTGAGTGCAGAATTCAAGAAGCCTAAGTCGGAGTCGCAGTGCATTATATAGTTGAATGAAATCAAGCAGAAGGTGACTGAACCTATTTGGGAGTTTGATCAGAGGTTTAAGTCTCTGACAGTTTGTTTAAGTTTTCATTTCAGATCCTAGACAAACAAAATAAAGAATGGTTCATCGCTGCCCTCCTACCACATATCATAGTTCCTCTGTTGCAACATAAAGTCACTTCGTAGGTTGAATCTCTAGAGATTTCCATGAAACTAGAAGCAACCCCTGTAGGAGAATCCAACCCAGGTATGAGCCATATTTTAAATCAATTAACTAGTTTATCTTTACAAGTTGAAGATATGAGAAAGGACAAAGGAAAGGAGAAAAGAGAACATATCTGGTGTATCAGATGTAAAGTAGAGGGCCATCACAAATATCAATTCCCTTTATTTAATGAATACTTGTCCTCTAGAGCGCCTAACCCCTTGAAGCATACTACTCTACCATGGTGTGAGGTATGTAGAAATAGACATCGCCCCGATGAATGTTATTACATGCAGAAATATGTCAAGACACCTACCAATATTTATTACACATTCTGTAAATATGTGGGGAATGATGAGAAGGATTGTAGGGCTTATGATCTCATGCATGAATGGTCAAGGGATACATATATAATTCAAGGAGAAATGCATTAAGAAGGAAACACTGCGTAGTTCAATTCCCCAGGAAGAGGAAACTTCAACCCTCGCGGTGGATTCCGAGGAAGAGGATGAGGAGGAGGAATGGGCCAAGGTCAAGGTCATATCATTTGCTATAAATGAACCCAGCCTGGAAATTTGGCAAGGTATTGTTAGAACCCTTGTACTACTTGCAACTACTGTAATTCATTTGATAATGTCATTGAAGACTGCCTAGTATTGCTAGAAAAACTTCAGGAAAGATGAGGTGGAAACTGACAAGTACAACTAATATCAGCTGAAACTCACGGTGAGGATCCTAGAATTGCTGTTATTACTAGAGGAGGTGCTATCACAGGAGAAGACAGGGTGACTTGAGGAAATACTACAGATGAATTAGGGATTAGAAAAGCTATAGAGAAGACACAATTGTTTGATCAAAGGAAAGAAAATCATACCTTTGAAGAAGCAAGAAGATAATTTGTAGGAGAACAAGCTTCTTCATCTAGAGCACAACCAGAAGTAAGGAAATGTGCAATGCCTCCAGCATTTGATCAGTCTTCCTTAGCTAGACAAGGAAAAGAGATAAGCAAGCTTATGGATTTCTTGTATACTTGCATCAATTTGATTAAAGATGAAAAATCTGTGCAGAAACTAAAACACTTAATAAGACAATATGGAATATGGAGAATAGATCCTATATTAAGTAGAGATATGAATCAAGTATCTAAGAAAATAAGGAAAAACAAGGAATTACACCTTAGTGCTCAGATTGGAGACTACGACATAGACTATGTGGTCCTCGACTTGGGATCAAAAGTAAATGTTATGACGAGGAAGACTTGGGCATTGATGGGAAAGAATAAGTTGATTTACTCCCCTATTAGTCTCAGGATGGCTAATCAACAGCTGGTCAACCCCTTTGGACAACTAGAGCATGTCCCTATGGACATAAAAAAAGTGAGGACATTTGCATATTTCAAAGTGATTGAGATTGTCGATGATAGATGCCCCTACCCAACATTGTTAGGAATTGATTGGGCTTTCAACAATTCAACTGTTGTTGACCTAAAAAAGAGAAGAATGAAATTTGAAGGTGATGGCCTTAAGGTCATTACACCTCTTGATCCTGATGAAGGTCGCAGGTACATAGAAGAGAAGAAGACTGCGCCTATGAGCTAGAAAATATCTATAAACTGACAACAAGACATCGGGATTATATCAATCCTACAAAATATGGGAATATAAGTTGGCAAAGTGAAAGTGCATGCTCATCATATTCAAAATAAGAACTGGAAAATTGGCAGAAAAAAATGTATGAAGTCTCTATGCGGATGTTGAAAATACTAAGACAAGTGAGAGGGGGGGGGGGTGAATCAATTGTTACTTTACTTAAATAATTTTATGCCTATTAAAATGTTATTAACCTTCTTCAAGTGATCATCAATATTATGCAAGTCATGAACAACATAAATAATAAACATCAATCACACACATGATATACACAGAGATATATATTCATGAGGAAACCCATAAAGGGAGAAAACCTCTTCTTCTTGGAATGATAGGCAGTCTTTTAAGTTCTGTACATCATCTTTCTTTGAGCACCAACTCAAAATGAGGCTACCACCTCTTCTTTATCAAGCTCCAACTTGTTGAGAGCACCAACTCTTGGTTTTCTCTAGCACCCACTAGAAGGAAGCACCAATTCCTTGAGTGTTCCAGCACCAACTGGATGGAAGCACCAACTTCCAGTCACACAAGAACCAACTTGTATAACATAGAATAATTGTTCTCCCTTGCAACACCCTACCACCCTGCTTTTTCTGGCTGCAACCAGATGGAATCTACAACTTCCTGTGTTCAAGCACCTACTTGAAACTCTGAGGAAAACAATGTAGAAATTTCAATACAAATTAAGTATTTCCTAGATTCTTCAGATCTAACAATTATATGCCACTGTTAAATACAAGATCGATTCTACTAATATTCTTGCGGAAATTAAACCACAATCACAAAGTGAAATATCAAGAGCACATAACACAAAAGTTTTTTTGAGAAAACATAAAGCTAAAAACCCCACTATCATATTTTATGTATATCATGGATCATGAAACAATCTCATAAAAAACTCTAATCCAAGAGCTCTCAGTACAATACAATCGCCTCACACTGTCATACAAAAATTGACAAATTCATGTGCCAATATTCTGTCTCCAGACAACCTGCCTCCTCTACACAATCCTTGCAAATAGAATTCTCACAATGAATTTGAATTGCCTAGTTTTCACATGCTCATGATCATATCCACTGCATGTGTGATTGCATGAGTGCACTTCACTCAAATCACAACTGATAGCCAAATTGTCTCTTTCACCTGTTATCTCAACTAGGTCTCCATAGGATCTGACATGCATGTAGTTAATCGTGGCGAATCTTTAGTTGCATGTGAGTTCACTAATTGTGAATTAATTAATAATTAATTCACTAAAATCTCACTAGTGTAAGTTCAGTTACAACTAGTACAACTGGGCTTAACTCACTTAATTGAGTTAAACTACTTCACAACTCTCATAACTACACTTATAATCTCGTTACAACTTTAAGTCACCTCCATGTCTTACCATCCAACCTTTGAACTCGAATTTCCCATAGTTAACTGATTTTCCATTTCAGTTTATTATTTCAAGTAATTATGAGATAATAGATTAATATTTATTGTTCAATTTATTTAAGGGAAAAGTAAATTAGACACATGTTTCTTGTTGAATTTTCAACACTCCCTCTCAACAAGACAGAGATTATCCTTCATCCCAATCCTGTCTCTATGATATTCAAATGTTCTCCTGGTGAGCTCCTTCGTCAGAATGTCTGCATCCTAATATTTCGTAGGAATGTATTGAAGAAACATGATCTTTCGTTGCACACAATCTCTGAGATGATGATACCGGATATCTATATACTTAGATCTATCATGAAACACAGGATTAATCAAGAGTTTAATGCAACTCTGATTATCACAATGAATCACTGTCGGATCTAAATGAGCACCAAACAAACCAACCAAGATATTTTTCATCTAGATAGCCTCACATGCAACTTGACTCGCTGCCATGTATTCTGCTTCCAATGAACTAAGTGCCACAAATATTTGTTTCTTGCTATACCAAGAAACAACTGTAGATCCGATACTAAAGATCCCCCCTGATGTTCTCTTTCTGTCCGTTGGGCTGCCCTCCCAATCTGCATCCGTGAATCCATGCAACTTCACCTCATCCATTTGTCTATACCATAATCCATACTCACATGTGCCCTTTAGATATCTCAGGACATGCTTACCTGCCTTCCAAAAGAGTTTGGTAGGCTTAACCATCGCTTGACTTAGCTGGTTAACCACATAGCAAATGTCTGGTCTTGTGTTCACTAAATACATTAGCAAACCTACTAACTGTCGATAGACAATAGCATCCACTACCTCTCCAGAAGTAGCATCCTCTTTTCTCCAATTTCCTAGAAGAGGAGTATCCATGGGTTTGCAGCCCTCCATGTGAAAATTACCCAGTATCTCCCTTGCATACTTGCCTTGAGACACAAAAAGTTCACCATCTCGCTGCCATATTTCCAATCCAAGGAAATAATGAAGAAGGCCTGAATCCTTCATCTCGAACTCCTTTGCAAGGTCATCCTTGCATGAGTGTATCAACTTCTCATCACCAGTCAGTATTAAATCATCAACATAAATAACAATGATTGAAATCTTACCCTCCACCAAAATTTGGTATAGGTTTGCATCTGCTTCACTTTTGGTGAAGCCCAATCCGGTGAAATAGCTGTCTATCCAAGTGTACCAAGCACGAGGTGCTTGCTTAAGCCCATACAATGCTCTCTTGAGTCTGCACACATGAAAATACCTGTCAAAGGTCTCAAACCCTTCTGGCTGTTCAATGTACACTTCTTCCTCAATGATCCCGTTGAGGAACACAGTTTTTACATCCATCTGATGAATGCGCCAACCCATCTGCGCTAAGAGTGCAAGGATGGATCTTATGGAAGAGTACCTTGCGACATATGCAAAGGTCTCATCGAAATCTATCCCCTCTATCTATGAGAAGACTCAAGCCATAAACCTGGCCTTGTATTTCTCAACACTCCCATCAACAACTTGCTTCACCTTGTAGATCCATCTCGAACCTACCACTGATTTGTCGACCGGTCTTGGGGAAATTTCCCATGCATTGTTTTTGACAATGGAGTCATACTCCTCTACCATAGAATCAACCCAAGTGGGATCCTGCACTGCTTCCTAAAAGGAAGATGGTCCAGTCACAATACATTTTCTCATGAGAGCCATGTATCCAGTAAATCGATTAGGAGACTGTCTCTGTATGCACTGTGAAGTAGGGGCTCCTACATTCTGTGCAACATCTAGTCTCAATCTATCAACTTCCATGGCGTGATTTCTTCCATTTCTGATGGATGGCTTTGCTTGAGTGGTTTCCTCCACTCCATGAACCTCCTCATGTGGCTGATCCACATCTTGAGACTCATCTTTGGGAACCAACAGTTCCTCTTCTGCATGCAAGTCTAGCTCCCTCTCAAGCAACAACCACATGGATTTCCCCTCATCGATTTTTATATCTCATTGCATAACAGTCATCTTACTGTCAGGAAAATACACACGATAATTATGGGGTGTTTCTGTGCACCCCACAAATATCCCAACTTCAACAGTCAGTTCCAACTTCTTCCTGGAATCCTTGGTCACATACACATAAACAAATGAGCCAAAATTTTTAAAATGAGAAACATCAGGTTTCTTACTAGTGAAAGCTTCTTCAGGTGTACTCATGCCAAGTATTCTATGAGGACAAGGGTTTTGCACATAAACCACCGTATTGCATGCTTCTTCCCACAAATGCATTGGTAGGCCCTAATCATGCAACATCACTCGTGCTACACCCACAATTGTTCTGTTCTTCCTCTCCGTGACCCCATTTTGCTGTGGGTTATGAGGCGCTATGACTTCTCTTTGAATTCCTTCTTTGCTGCAGAACTATTTGAATTTGTTAGAGATGTATTCTCCACCATTATCACTCCTTAGAGCCTTCACTTGCTTCCTCGACTCTTTCTCCACCAATGCTTTAAACTCACAGAACTTTGAGAATGTTTGATCCTTCTTCTGCATGAAGAATATCCAACATTTACGAGAAAAGTCATTAACAAAAATAACATAATACCTATGTTTTGCTGTTGAAGAAACTGAGAATGGTCCACATACATCTATGTGAATTCTCTCTAGGATCATCGAAGCACGGTTCTCCTTTTCATGAAAGGTGAACTTTACATACTTCCCCAGGGTGCACCCCTTGCACTGATCTAACTGAGCAAGTGTTCCCCTTGGAAGTCCAGTAGATATTTGCTGCATGATATTAAAGGTTCCATGATGAATATGGTCCAATCGCCTGTGCCATAATTCACCCTCATCCCGGCTCACCACTTTTTCTGCCTTGCCCATCATGGCACCACAACCATCTACCTCCATCATGTAGAGATTCTTAACTTGAATCCCTATCTTCTTGAATTGACCCATTGCTTTATGTCGCAGGTGGGATTTTCCACCGCTGAAAGTAACGTCATAGCCTTTGTCCTCCAACATTGCGACTCAGACTAGGTTTTTCTTCAGACCTGGAACATGCATAACATTTTTCAGTTGAAACGGTTTACCTGAATCCCTCTGAAAGGTAATGGTACCAATACCATTCACACTGTATCGTCCATCGTCACCCATCTCTATATTCATTTTTAGATCTTTCTCCTCCAAGTCATTGAAAGACTCTTTATCTCCCGTCATGTGGTAGGAAGTACCACTATCCAAATACCACACTGATCCTGATGCACTTGAAGCCATGCATGTGATCAAAGAGAAGTCAAGTTCAAATTGTGAGACAAGAGCCTCACCAGTTGCATCTCCAGCAACCGTCTTGTTCTTCCTCTTTTACGGACAGTTAGTAGTGAGATGCCCATGTTCGTGACAATGAAAACACTTCACTTTGGACAAATCTAGCTTCTTGAATTTAGACTCAGATTTTGAATGGAATTTCTTCCCTTTCCCTTTCCTTGCCTTGAAAGTCAAAGAAAAATCCTCTTGATTATCACACTTTGATGAAGATCCATCTCTGGTGTTCTTCCTGAACTCCTCCTGCACTAGATCTGACCATAGTCGTTCCCAATCTGGCAATTTTTCCCTTCCATTGACAGAGTCTTGATAAATGTGCCAACTCTTGGGAAGTCCTAGGAGAGCCAAGCTCACCAAATCATCAGCAACGACTGTTATTCCCACACTTCCAATATCATCCCAACATTGGACAAACTTCGTGAGATATTTTGGAATGGAGTCGTCCTTCTCCATCTTGATCTTCTTGAGTTTATCTTTGAGCACCAATTTCCTATGGTCACTACTGTTTTGGAACAGATCCGTCAAAACCTTCCACATTGCATGTGGTGTGGCTTTCCCATGGAGACTTGAGACAATGTGGTCTCATACTCCCTCCAACATAATCCTCCTCACCTTTTCCACTTTCTTTTTCCATGAATCAATATTTTCAGTGTCTGTCGCATCTGGCTTAGGAGCATCTTTGTCAATGTATTCCTTCAAGACATTGTCTTCGAGTACTGCTTCCATCCTGTCCTTCCAAGCAATGTAGTTTGATCTTCCCTCAAGTGCTTACTCCAACCTCAAGCCCAACTGCTGCAATCCTTCTTGCCCTGAGAGGTTCACACTTGACCAGTTACTAGCTTGAGGGAAGTTCACACCTCACCAATGTACAACCTGCGAAAATTTTGAGGGAGTTCACACTGTAATGCACAGTGGGGTGAGAGAGGTTCGCACCTCTCCTGTGAGGAGCCTGCAAAAATCCTAAGGGAGGATTTCACCTCTCCTTTGAGTAGGGTGTGAAAATTTCTGCTCTCAGAAATGTGTGAAGTTTTCAGTACTATACCATCACACCCTGCTAGAGACGGGACTTGTGAAAATACTATTATTTTCGCACTTCACTTCCGTGGCTCTGTGGCTCTGATACCATGTAGAAATTTCAATACAAATTAAGTATTTCTTGGATTCTCTTGATCTAACAATTATATTCCACTGTTAAATACATAATTACTTCTACTAATATTCTTGTGGAAATCAAACCATGATCACAAAGTGAAATATCAAGAAGACATAACACAAAAGTTTTTCTGGGAAGCATAAAGCTAAAAAACCCACTATCATATATTATGTATATCATGGATCATGAAACCATCTCATACAAAACTCTAATCCAAGAGATCTCAGTACAATACAATCATCTCACACTGTCATACAAAAATTGACAAATTCATGTGCCAATATTCTGTCTCCAGACAACCTGCCTCCTCTGAACAATCCCTGCAAATAGAATTCTCACAATGAATTTGAATTGCCTAGTTTTCACATGCTCATGAGAATATCCATTGCATGTGTGATTGCATGAGTGCACTTCACTCAAATCACAACTGACAACCAAACTGTCCCTTTCACATGTTATCTCAACTAGGTCTCCACTGGATTTGACATGCATGTAGTTAACCGTGGCGAATCTTCAGTTGCATGTGAGTTCACTGATTGTGAATTAATTAATAATTAATTCGCTAAACTCTCACTAGTGTAAGTTCAATTACAACTAGTACAATTGGGCTTAACTCACTTAACTGAGTTAAACTACTTCACAACTCTCATAACTACACTTATAACCCTTTTACAACTTCAAGTCACCTCCATGTCTTACCATCCAACCTTTGAACTCGAATTTCCCATAGTTCACTGATTTTCCATTTCAATTAATTATTTCAAGTAATTATGAAATAATAGATTAATATTTATTGTCCAATTTATTTAAGGGAAAAGTAAATTAGACACATGTTTCTTGTTGAATTTTTCAACAAACAGTCCTCCCTAGCACCACCCTACCACCCCGTTTTATAAAACTTTGCTTGAATAATACTTTACAATAGTACAACCATTTTAATGTTTACTAGTTCTTCTCTATTCTGCAATTCTGGTCTAGTTCTGTCTGTTCATGCTCGACTCCACTTGCTATTTCTTTCCATCTTCTCTTCCTTTGTTCTTCTCGTGCTCTTAGGTTATTGTACAGTCTAATGTTTTCACCATTTCTGCTCTGTCCATATTGTGTTCTTCATCTCTGCATCTCTCACACTCTAATCATGCTATCTACTTGATTACATATAGTTCAACTTGTTTTACCGAGAAACAACAACCTTCCTCTGCCTCGACATCTTGCTTTTATTCATTCTCTCATCATCCGTTACACTCTACATCTCAAACGCTCAATGTCAGGAATCTTAGAATGCTCAAGAGACATGATTCCAATGCTCATGAACAATGACTGAGCCACTCAGGAACAATGATTAAGTTAGTGTAACTGAATAGTAATTGATCAAGAAATCATGAGATGAAACAACAACCCTTCGATCATATTTGGTTTGATTAGCGTTGTTGGATTATACTCCGAGGTGGAGCCTGGAAACGTTAGATTTTTCCCCTATCTTTCGGTGATGTGACCATGCGAAATGATATCATGTGACAATGTGATTGTGAGTGTGGCCAAAGGTGGTTTGAGGGAAACCTTCTTTTTTCCTCACAATTCACTACGAGCCTCCACGCGTCCTTTCTCCAAATCCATGGTTTCGATTGCGGCTTGCTCACGAAAAATTAAGGCATGAGCATGTTCTGGCCCCGCAATGCGATGGGACTGTCAATCTCACTATATTGAAAGTGCTCCTGAAATGACAGTTCAGATCTGTCCACTCAAGTCTATGGATCAGATCTACCCTTCCTAAATCAACGACTGAGATTTACTTCGTGATCCAGGCTCTGTTGGTCACTATAATTGCTTAATTGATTCAAACAACCAAGTGATACATAAATTATCAACCCAGGGAAGTCTTTTGTTTCAAAGATAACCACGCACTATATATGCTCAATTCCAAAAGCAGCTTAGTGTTGTAGTAAAGAAACTTATACTAATCACACTTTCTTGAATAAACCGAAGTTCTGAATTAAATCACAGGAAAGCAACTTCCCTATTGCAGATATTTAAAGATTAATCTAAGAATCCTAGATTACATTATAATAATACTTGCAATGGGAAAGAACAACTATTCTGCAATCAGAGAACATGACCCTTACTCTCAAACAGAGACTTCAGTGCTGACACTCTTTCATGAAAACAGTAAGCAGAAGACAATTAACTCTATCTAACAGAAACAAGGCTGTCTAGTTCCTTCCTTTCTAAGCAGGAGCCTTAAGCCCTATTTCAGTTTTAGCATACTTGTGGAATTAAATTTTACAGAGAACAGGATGGTCTGATCCCTTCCTTTCTGAGCAGGAACCCTTCACCCAATTCCTAGCTAGCACGCTGCATAAGTGAATGAAATCTACAGAAGACAAGGTGTTCTGATTCCTTCCTGTCTGAGCAGGAACCTTTAACCCGATCCCTGTCTAGCACACTTGCAGAATTAAATGAAATCTACAGAAGACAAGGTGTTTTGGCTCCTTCCTATCTGAGAAGGAACCCTTAACCCAATCCCTGGCTAGCACACTTGCAGAATTGAATTAAATCTACAGAATACAAGGTGTTATGATTCCTTCCTGTCTGAGCAGGAACCTTTAACCCAATCCCTGGCTAGCACACTTGCAGAATTAAATGAAATCTACAGAAGACAAGGTGTTCTGATTCCTTCCTGTCTGAGCAGGAACCTTTACCCAATCCCTGGCTAGCACACTTGCAGAATTAAATGAAATCTACAGAAGACAAGGTGTTCTGATTCCTTCCTGTCTGAGCAGGAACCTTTACCCAATCTCTGGCTAGCCTCATAAAATCATCACACAAGATTGCTGATAAAAAGAATTACGAATTTCATTCAATAAACTAAGACAGAGTCAGTAGTGTTTCAGCAAAATGGAATTCATTAAAAGCAGTGTTTAAGCAAAACGAAAGTTAATCAAAATATAAACAGAGATTGAACTAACACACTTCTAAAACTAATGGGTGAATCTTGTGATGAAGGTGGGCCCTCCCTTCTCACAAGATTCCCCTGAAACGGGAAAGATAGAGACGGATAATCAAAGCAGTATTTTATTCATCTGTCAAAACATCATATTACAGTATGAGAAAATAAAGTGTGTCCCTCTCTCTGAAGCGTTTCAATACATAAAACTTGGATCCCTCGAATGATGATTTCCTCTTATTTAAAGAGGGAATCCCTTCGATACAATAATTACAATGCATATCTCAGTCCTATCCTTAGTCGGATCTACTTTCTAAACCAGCATAGGATGTCCTATCTTCATGCAACAAAATGCTATTACAGGAGCTGGATGAGGTATTGCTATTACAGCTGGTGTAACAGCTTCTTCTCGTTGTTGCTGATGCTGTTTTAGCATCGCAATTCGCGGGCTGTTTCAGCCACGTGAATTGCACTCTGACTGTGTCGGATTTCTTGTGTAGGAACGATGGTTAGAGATTTGTTGACCGCTGACTGTAATGACTTCCTTTTGTTTCAGCATTTGCAACTCTGGATTGTGTAACAACTCTGTGTTTCAGCATCTGTGACCTTGGACTGTATAGCAGCTTTGTGTCTTAGCATCTGCGACCTCGAACTGTATAGCATCTCCGTGTTTCAACATCAGTTCTGTGTTTCAACAACAGCGACCTTGGACAGTTCTGTGTTTCAGCAATAGGCCTCAAATTCTAATCTGCAGTTTTGAACACTTAATGCATTTCTAATCAATGGTCAAGTACGAGAGTAATGTAAAATACTATGCAAAACAGATTAAACGTATAGTAATGAGAAGGGACGTTGTATACCTTTGGGATGATCAGATAAAGTGATAGTATGAGTCTAAATATAGGTGATCAAGAGTATAATAATGGCAAAAAGTATAGGAAAAAAGGTACATAGTGTGGTCCTAACATCCCCCCCAACTCAAGGTGTTGCATGTCCTCAGGCAACTCACTCTGAATCAGAGTCTTGATACCGACTCTGATCATGTAAGTTACTCAAGATGTAACTCTGGGAGGTACTGTCCGTTGGTGTTCTGAACCCTTGCACCTACTGCAATCTTTGCCATGCTACCATTTCTGCCTTCTTAGGCAGCTTATAACTGACTTGATACCTTTCTATTGGTAACCAGAGAAAGGGAAAATAAAACCTGTACCCTATCTAGTTTTCAGCACAATGCCTAACACACTGGATGTAGTTGGATATCCTGGAAATTGCTACTTCCAAATTGGCAGGACCAAAAGGATTATGCTGTTGTCTCTTCTCCGTGGATTGCTGCCAAAACAGGTTATTGGCCTAGAGGGCAGGAATCTCTATGGATCTGATGATGTGTTCACAATCCTGGAGCACTTCTGATTGTAGGTGCTGAACATGTTCAGTCACCCCTGGTTGCTTTAAGAACTCATAATATTGTGAGATAAAGGTAGCTTCCCTCTGTGGTTCTGGTCTAATACAGAGGAGGCGATTGTCTTCATTGTGCTGGGTAGCCAAAAAGTCATCTTGCCAAATAATTTGGTTGAGGAGAAAAGAGGTGAATGCTCTGATTTGGATGTCTCCAACAAGGGGGTTTATTTTTAGCAACCTATTTTCTGGAATAGCCTCATTATGAAAGTATGCTTCACAGAGGAGGTGCTGATCCCTGGTAGAGGCAGCTACAAAAGTTTTGATAAAATCTGCTGATTGTATTATTGCATGGGATTTACCTTCTAGAATGGATTTGATCCGAAAGAATGTGAGTCTCTCCATCAGAAATAAGGAGTAGTTACAAGATGGCTTCCTTGTGGCCAGGAGCTTCTTCACCAAATCAAAGACCAGGACCAATCTACCTTTCAATTCTCTGTTCTTCTTCTTAAGCTCACGAGATTCCTCACGTATCTGTTCTAAGGCTTCCCAATTTGAGAAAGTGTGATCGATCCAGATTTGTTTGTGTACTTGCAAGTTTTTGGCTTGAGTTTCAACATTCTCTTTCTTCCATCTTTCTATTTCTGCATGCTCATCCCATAGCTAGGAAGTCTGAGTTTCAGCGTGGGAAGTAGTGGGATGAGGTGAGGTTTGAGTAGATTGTTCCCTGGAAGTGGAGAGATTGATCTGGTTGGGAGGTGTAAATTCCTCCATAGGCACTGTCTGTACAGCCTGTTTGACAAAGGTAGGGGCTTATTTTGTTGCGATGCAGGCTTCAATCTTCAACTTGGGAGGGCCTGCTGGTTCTTGTGTTACAACAGGTTAAGTCTTGAGCTTGCTAGGGCCTGCTGGTTCTTGTGTTGCAGCAGGTTCAGTTTCGAGCTTGCTAGGGCCTGCTGGTTCTTTTGTTGCAGCAGGTTCTCCCTTGACTTCAAAAGGTGAAGGAGTAAGGGCTGCCCCAGGCACTGGGACTTGAATTACCTGATAGCCTGCCTGATGGTAAACATCGCCACATTGGCAACACATGTATTCTTTACACACGTTCTCTGTAGTCTTTTCTGACAAGGTTGCTGTTCGGGCTAAGGTGTATGAATTTAGCTCTTGTTCATATGCCTCCTTTGCCCTGCATAATTCTTGCTGATATGCTTCCAACTGAGACTTTAAAAACTCGTTTTCTTCCAAGACATCGGCCATTGTTCGTTTGGATTTAGAGATGACTAGTTCTTGTGTTGCAGTCATAGCCTCATGAGCTAGTTCTTGTGGAGTAGCTACAGGCATGGCAGCTGATGCTTGTGTTTCAGCCTCTTGGAGTAAGGAGATTAGTGTTTCAACCCCTTCAACTTCTGATTCCTACATTTCACTGTCAATGTGAGTGGCTGGTTCTTGTGTTTCAGCCGTAGCACTCGGGGTCTCTAATTCCTGCATATCAATTTCTGTGTCAGTGGATGGTTCTTGTGTTTCAGCCACTTCATTTGAAACAATTGATGTCTGGGCATCTGGTTCCTGTAACTCCTCGTCAATATCAGCGGATGGTTCTTGTGTTTCAGCCACTTTATATGATACAAATGGTGTTTCAGTATCATGGGCCTATGATTCCTGAAATTCAATTTCGAAGTCAGTGGCTGGTTCTTTTGTTTCAACCACTTTATTTGAAACAAATGATGTATGGGCATCTGGTTCCTGTAACTCCATATCAGTGGCTGGTTCTTGCGTTTCAACCACTTTATTTGAGACAGATGGTGTTACAGTATCCTGGGCATCTGGTTCTTGTGTTTCAGTGCCCCTGTCTGGAATAGGAAAAGATCCCGAGATGGAGGAGGTTGGAAGTGGACGGGGTGTTAGTCGAATTAGTGGGGTGTCTAGGGTAGTGGTCATAAAGGGTGGCCTCATTGAGGCTCTTGTTCACTTTTTGCGCAAGAAGGGTGGAAAGGGGGCAATCTGTTTTCATTTTCGTGGAGGTCTTTCCTGAATGATAGGACAGGCAACATTTTCTGGTTCAGAGTCATCATTGAGAATATGAAGGGCGGGGGTGGATGAATCTGGTAGGATATGTGGTGGATTTGGTGGGGTAGGGGAGTTGACTGGGCTGGTTGGTTCTGTTGGTGGGATATTGGGTACTTCGGGGAAGTCTGGGGGGTTTTGCTGTTGCTGCTCTTGGGGAATTTCGGCAGCTGGTTGAGGGTTTATGGGTGGACGATTTTGCTGTTCAAAACCCCCGTGGATGAGTAATTGAACAAGACGGTGGTGGGAAAGTGACAGAGTTGGATCTTTTTCCTTTCGACAGTAATGTGCCATATTCTTCAAACAACCCAGCAAATAATAGGGAAGATTGACCCGTCTGTTATGCCTTAAATGAGAAAGCAAAAGGAAGTCATGCTGATAGACTACCTGATAGCGACCTTCGCAGGTCAGGTAGTGCTTGATGAATCTGGCGACCTCCGGCCATGGTGGTGGCAATGAGCTAATCTGAACACCCTTGCCTTTCAATTCGATTCGTTCCCCAGGCAGGAAGAAGTTCTGTTGAACGCTGCCGATAATATGCTTGCGGCTGAACATACGATTGTCGTCGCTAGGGAGGCCTGAGACTGCTGTTATGTCTTCTTCTGTTACAGATATTCGGATGCCTGTGACGACAGAATGGTTCTCCTGAAGATTTTAGGCGAACTGTAGGACTTGCTGTTCATTATATCCTTGAAGTCTGCGGAAATAATCAAGCCATCCCGCCTGCTGGAAGATTTGATACGCTGCTGGATAGTGTTCGAGCAACGCTGTTATGGCGGGCTCATTTCGTATGACGGATCCTCCCATGGCTAGTAGCTCATTAAGTTACAGTGTCGAGAGTTTGTGTATCAGCTCTGCACTGAGTGAGTTTTCCGAGCGACTTATGCAGGAATAGTGGTTAAATGCACGAAAAGATGGTGAAATGGGGATGGCGGCGGTGAAATTGGGTGAAATGATGGTATCGCGGATTTGACATGTACTTCCCCTCCCGTCAAGTGCGATTAGTAATAATTTCACTTGAATGGTCATAATGGCTAAAAATCGTTCTCATTAACTATCGCCTAACTGAATTACATAATATTTACATACCTCGCCTTACTGTTTGATTCGTTCTGCAAACAAAATATTATGCCTGTCCTTGGTAGTCCGGTCATGGTGGAGACTTTTGATCTAAATAGAAGGACGAACTATAATCTGAGGGTGTAAAATCTTGTTGAGAACTGATGTTGAAGAACTGGTGTTTCAGCGACAGAGAAGAACGAAACAATTGCTGTAGATGAAGGACTGCTGATGAATGGTGTTTCAGCAACGGAAGAAAGTCAAAAAGTGCTGAACAATGGTGTGTCAGCATCGGAAGAAATGATGAGAGTGCTGAACAGTGGTGTTTCAGCAGTGGGGAAAATGACAGTGCTGAACAGTGGTGTTTCAGCATTGGGAAAAATGATGAAGGGTCGAAGAGAAAAGGCGAAACAATAGCTGGACGGTGCTGTTTCGTCGGTGAAGGATGGTGAGGAGATGGCGGGATGCAGTGTTTTGGGAGTGGGAAGAATGAAAAGTGCTGAACAGTGGTGTTTCAACATCGGGGAAAAAATGACAGTGCTGAACAGTGGTGTTTCAGCATCGGGGAAAAATGACAGTTCTGAACAGTGGTGTTTCAACATCGGGAAAAATGGTTGAAGAGAAAAGGTGAAACAATAGCTGGACGATGTTGTTTCATCGATGAAGGATGGTGAGGAGATGGCGGGCTATAGTGTTTTGGGAGTGGGAAGAATGAAAAGTGCTGAACAATGGTGTTTCGGCATCAGGGAAAAATGACAGTGTTGAACAGTGGTGTTTCAACATCGTGAAAGTCAACAGTGCTGAACAGTGGTGTTTCAGCATCGTGAAAGTCAACAGTGCTGAACAGTGGTGTTTCAGCATTGTGAAATCTTGTCTCTTTAAAGTAGGTTCGTCCTCTCCAAGTGGCTGTGCTTCGATCGGGGGTCTGCAAAAATCGACTGTAGCATGGTATTCCTTGACAGGGATTATTAGTAAACAAAATCTAATCTAATCTAATACTAACGAAAAATTGATTTAAAAGAATTAATTGTTATTAGGGGTAGAAACCCTCTCAACAAAGAGCAAATGAGCGTCTACCATGCATGTGGCCTTAAAATCTTCTTTAGAAATAGGTTGCTGGTACAGACAGAGACGATGACCATTTACAAGTAACGGAGTTCTGGAGTCGTCGATTGTGAGGAGCCTTACAGTTCCATTGGGGAAAACTGTGTCTATTTCGTAAGGGCCAAGCCATCTTGTACGCATTTTTCCTTGAAATTATTTAAACCGGGAATCATACAGTAGGGCCCAATTACCTTTTTGGAACTGCTTTCTCTTGATATTTTTGTCATGCCATTGTGATCTTTTCTGTTGAATTATGGTTGTTTGCTGAATGGCATCTAGTATTTTCTCCTCTAGTTCGTTAAGCTGCTGCAACCTGGCTGTCTGTGCATCAGTTAGATCAAGGTTGATAGCTAGAGCAGTCCTTAAGGTTTTTATCTCAAATTCCACAGGAAAAACAACACTCTTTCCATAGACTAACTCATAGGGAGAGAATCCTGTAGTATTTCTCCAGGTAGTTCTGTAGGCCCATAGTGCTTCAAGAAGGCTGTAGGACCAATCCTTTCTAATTTCCTTCACTGTTTTTGTGAGAATGGCTTCTATTACTTTGTTTGTGCTTTCCACCTGTCCATTGGCTTGGGGGTGGTATGGTGTAGTCATTCTCTGCTGAATATGATATTTCTGAAGGGTGTCTTTGAACCCATGAGAAGAG
>ML806530.1:72907-82915 GCA_009831015.1 Picea engelmannii | reverse complement strand
GGATAGATAAACCCTACATTAAGCAATTTTTGAAGTTCTTCCTTCAGGATTTCTCTTAAATTTGGGTTCATTCGTCGCTGAGGTTGACAGATTGGTCGACAATCTTCCTTAATATATATTCTATGAGTACATAATTCAGGGGATATTCCCTTCATGTCTGTGTAATCCCATGCAAATTTTTCTTTATTTTCCCGAAGTAACTTCATTAATTGTTGTGTTTCAGCATCTATCAAATGAGGGTTTATATTTAATGTTTTGCCAGGTTGGATTTCAACCAGTATGCTTTTGGAGGAGATGGTTTTAGGTGTTTGAGGTGGGCTTCCTGAACTGAGGTTTTCTGGATCATCAGACTCCAACAGTGCAATTAATTGATTATGAATTTGTGGAGTGACAGAGGAGGGTTCACAAATAAAATTATTGATGATTTGATCCTCAGTAGAGTCTTTCAAGCTTAAAGCTTGTCCGATAGTCAGAAGAGGTTGAGTAGGTTGATCCTCAAAATCTACCCACACAGAATTATCATTATTAGCCAGGGGTGTAGCATGAGGATAAAGTGTAAGCTGCTTCATTTCATAACCATTTGAAATTGTCATTGACCCTGATCTACAGCTGATAAAAGCATCTGCTGTGGCTAGCCAAGGTCTACCCAGAATTAGAGGGTGCCCCCCCAACTTTGTTTTGGGCTATAACACTGTAAAGTCAACAGGGTAGTTCCAGGATTCCACAGAGATGCTGAGGTCTTCAATGACTCTTTCTGGTTTAATTGTGGATCGGTCAGCCAATTCTAGGATAGTTGGGGTATCTCTGACTTGATATTGTAATTGTAGCAGTTGTAGGGTTTCCAAAGTCATAATATTGATGGCTGCACCTAGATCTACCAGGACTCGAGGGATGATTATTTTTCCAACTTGTACTGTAACAGTAGGGTGGCCATGATCACCATATTTGACTGGGGGAGTCTTTCCTGACATTAATGCAGACAGATCTATGGGGGAGTCTTTCTTGAAATGAAGGTTGGGAATTCTGTTTTTGGAGGTTTGGTCGTTGAGCAGTAGATTCAGACTTGGATAGAATCTCGTCAATGTACGTCTTTCTTCCTCCTTTTCCTTTTCCCTTGCCACCTATAGGGTTAGTATCTTTGGGGTTTTTCATACATTCTATTTATCTAAAGAAAATAAATCACAAGTGATTTTGAAATCTATAGCTATCTTCCCCGGCAACGACGCCAAAATGTTGGTCACTATAATTACTTAATTGATTCAAACAACCAAGTGATACATAAATTATCAACCCAGGGAAGTCTTTTGTTTCAAATATAACCACGCACTATATATGCTCAATTCCAAAAGAAGCTTAGTGTTGTAGTAAAGAAAATTATACTAATCACACTTGCTTGAATAAACTGAAGTTCTGAATTAAATCACAGGAAAGCAACTTCCCTATTGCAGATATTTAAAGATTAATCTAAGAATCCTGGATTACATTATAATAATACTTGCAATGGGAAAGAACAACTATTCTGCAATCAGAGAACATGACCCTTACTCTCAAACAGAGACTTCAGTGCTGACACTCTTTCATGAAAACAATAAGCATAAGACAATTAACTCTATCTAACAGAAAACAAGGCTGTCTAGTTCCTTCCTTTCTAAGCAGGAGCCTTAAGCCCTATTTCGGTTTTAGCATACTAGTGGAATTAAAGTTTACAGAGAACAGGATGGTCTGATCCCTTCCTTTCTGAGCAGGAACCCTTCACCCAATTCCTAGCTAGCACGCTGCATAAGTGAATGAAATCTATAGAAGACAAGGTGTTCTGATTCCTTCCTGTCTGAGCAGGAACCTTTAACCCGATCCCTGGCTAGCACACTTGCAGAATTAAATGAAATCTACAGAAGACAAGGTGTTTTGGCTCCTTCCTGTCTGAGCAGGAACCCTTAACCCAATCCCTGGCTAGCACACTTGCAGAATTGAATGAAATCTACAGAAGACAAGGTGTTCTGATTCCTTCCTGTCTGAGCAGGAACCTTTAACCCAATCCCTGGCTAGCACACTTGCAGAATTAAATGAAATCTACAGAAGACAAGGTGTTCTGATTCGTTCCTGTCTGAGCAGGAACCTTTACCCAATCCCTGGCTAGCACACTTTCATAATTAAATGAAATCTACAGAAGACAAGGTGTTCTGATTCCTTCATGTCTGAGCAGGAAGCTTTACCCAATCTCTGGCTAGCCTCATAAAATCATCACACAAGATTGTTGATAAAAAGAATTATGAATTTCATTCAATAAACTAAGACAGAGTCAGTAGTGTTTCAGCAAAACAGAATTCATTAAAAGCAGTGTTTCAGCAAAACGAAAGTTAATCAAAATATAAACAGAGATTGAACTAACACACTTCTCAAACTAACGGGTGAATCTTGTGATGAAGGTGGGCCCTCCCTTCTCACAAGATTCCCCTGAAACGAGAAAGCTAGAGACGGATAATCAAAGCAGTCTTTTATTCATATGTCAAAACATCATATTACAGTCTGAGAAAATAAAGTGCGTCCCTCTCTTTGAAGCGTTTCAATACATAAAACTTGGATCCCTCGAATGATGATTTCCTCTTATTTAAAGAGGGAATCCCTTTGATACAATAATTACAATGCATATCTCAGTCCTATCCTTAGTCGGATCTACTTTCTAAACTAGCATAGGATGTCCTATCTTCACGCAACAAAATGCTATTACAGGAGCTGGATGAGGTATTGCTGTTACAGCTGGTGTAACAACTTCTTCTCGTTGCTGGTGATTCTATTTCAGCATCGCAATTCGCGGGTTGTTTCAACCACGTGAATTGCGCTCTGACTGTGTCGGCTTTCTTGTGTAGGAACGACGGTTAGAGCTTTGTTGACCGCTGACTGTAACGACTTCCGTGTGTTTCAACATATGCAACTCTGGATTGTGTAACAGCTCCGTGTTTCGGCATCTGCGACCTTGGACTGTATAACAACTTTGTGTCTCAGCATCTGCGACCTCGAACTGTATAGCAACTTCGTGTTTCAACATCAGTTCTGTGTTTCAGCAATGACGACCTTGGACAGTTCTGTGTTTCAGCAATAGGCCTCAAATTCTAATCTGCAGTTTTGAACACTTAATGCATTTCTAATCAATGGTCAAGTACGAGAGTAATGTAAAATACTATGCAAAACAAATTAAACGTATAGTAATGAGAAGGGACGTTGTATACCTTTGGGAGGATCAGATAAAGTGATAGTATGAATCTAAATATAGGTGATCAAGAGTATAATAATGGAAAAAAAGTATAGGCAAAAAGGTACATAGTGTGGTCCTAACATCCCCCCCAACTCAAGGTGTTGCATGTCCTTAGGCAACTCACTCTGAATCAGAGTCTTGATACCGACTCTGATCATGTAAGTTACTCAAGCTGTAACTCTGGGAGGTACTGTCCGTTGGCATTCTGAACCCTTGCACCTACTGCAATCTTTGCCATGCTGCCATTTCTTCCTTCTTAGGCAGCTTATAATTGACTTGATACCTTTCTATTGGTAACCAGAGAATGGGAAAATAAAACTTGTACCCTATCCAGTTTTCAGCACAATGCCTAACACACTGGATGTAGTTGGGTATCCTGGAAATTGCTACTTCCAAATTGGCAGGACCAAAAGGATTATGCTATTGTCTCTTCTCCGTGGATTGCTGCCAAAACAGGTTATTGGCCTGGAGGGCAGGAATCTCTATGGATCTGATGATGTGTTCACAATCCTGGAGCACTTCTGATTGTAGGTGCTGAACATGTTCAGTCACCCCTGGTTGCTTTAAGAACTCATAATATTGTGAGATAAAGGTAGCTGCCCTCTGTGGTTCTGGTCTAATACAGAGGAGGCGATTGTCTTCATTGGGCTGGGCAGCCAAAAAGTCATCTTGCCAAATAATTTGGTTGAGGAGAAAAGAGGTGAATGCTCTGATTTGGATGTCTCCAACAAGGGGTTTTATGTTTAGCAACCTATTTTCTGGAATAGCCTCATTATGAAAGTATGCCTCACAGAGGAGGTGCTGATCCCTGGTAGAGGCAGCTACAAAAGTTTTGACAAAATCTGCTGATTGTATTATTGCATGGGATTTACCTTCTAGAATGGATTTGATCTGAAAGAATGTGAGTCTCTCCATCAGAAATAAGGAGTAGTTACAATATGGCTTCCTTGTGGCCAGGAGCTTCTGCACCAAATCAAAGACTAGGACCAATCTACCTTTCAATTCTTTGTTCTTCTTCTTAAGCTCACGAACTTCCTTACATATCTGTTCTAAGGCTTCCCAATTTGAGAAAGTGTGATTGATCCAGATTTGTTTGTGTACTTGCAAGTTTTTGGCTTGAGTTTCAGCATACTCTTTCTTCCATCTTTGTATTTCTGCGTGCTCATCCCATAGCTGGGAAGTCTGAGTTTCAGCGTGGGAAGTAGTGGGATGAGGTGAGGTTTGAGTAGATTGCTCCCTGGAAGTGGAGAGATTGATTTGGTTGGGAGATGTAAATTCCTCCATAGGCACTG
This sequence comes from Picea engelmannii, assembly GCA_009831015.1. Classification (NCBI taxonomy): domain Eukaryota; kingdom Viridiplantae; phylum Streptophyta; class Pinopsida; order Pinales; family Pinaceae; genus Picea; species Picea engelmannii. The sequence continues at coordinate 78,370 of ML806530.1, read as the reverse complement.
TCTGTACAGCCTGGTTGACAAAGGTAGGGGCTTCTTTTGTTGTGATGCAGGCTTCAGTCTTCAACTTGGGAGGGCCTGCTGGTTCTTGTGTTACAACAGGTTCAGTCTTGAGCTTGCTAGGGCCTGCTGGTTCTTGTGTTGCAGCAGGTTCAGTTTCAATCTTGCTAGGGCCTACTGGTTCTTGTGTTGCAGCAGGTTCTCCCTTGACTTCAAAAGGTGAAGGAGTAGGGGATGCCCCAGGCACTGGGACTTGAATTACCTGATAGCCTGCCTGATGGTAAACATCACCACATTGGCAACACATGTATTCTTTACACACGTTCTCTGTAGTCTTTTCTGACAAGGTTGCTGTTCGGGCTAAGGTGTACGAATTTAGCTCTTGTTCATATGCCTCCTTTTCTCTGGCTAATTCTTGCTGATATGCTTCCAACTAAGACTTTAAAAACTCGTTTTCTTCCAAGACATCGACCATTGTTCGTTTGGATTTAGAGATGACTAGTTCTTTTGTTGGAGTCATAGCCTCATGAGCTGGTTCTTGTGGAGCAGCTATAGGCATGGCAGCTGATGCTTGTGTTTCAACCTCTTGGAGTAAGGAGAGTAGTGTTTCATCCCCTTCAACTTCTGATTCCTGCATTTCACTGTCAATGTGAGCGACTGGTTCTTGTGTTTCAGCCGTAGCACCCGGGGTCTCTAATTCCTGCATATCAATTTCTGTGTCAGTGGATGGTTCTTGTGTTTCAACCACTTCATTTGAAACAATTGATGTCTGGGCATCTGGTTCCTGTATCTCCTCGTCGATATCAGCGGCTGGTTCTTGTGTTTCAGCCACTTTATATGATACAGATGGTGTTTCAGTATCCTGGGCCTGTGATTCCTGAAATTCAATTTCGAAGTCAGTGGCTGGTTCTTTTGTTTCAGCCACTTTATTTGAAACAAATGATGTCTGGGCATCTAGTTCCTGTAACTCCATATCAGTGGCTGGTTCTTTTGTTTCAACCACTTTATTTGAGACAGATGGTGTTACAGTATCCTGGGCATCTAGTTCTTGTGTTTCAGTGCCCTTGTCTGGAATAGGCAAAGATCCCGAGATGGAGGAGGTTGGAAGTGGACGGGTGTTAGTTGAATTGGTGGGGTGTCTAGGGTAGTGGTCATAAAGGGTGGCCTCATTGAGGCTCTTGTTCGCTTTTTGCACAAGAAGGGTTGAAAGGGGGCAATCTGTTTTCGTTTTCGTGGAGGTCTTTCCTGAATGATAGGGCAGGCAACATTTTCTGGTTCAGAGTCATCACTGAGAATATGAAGGGCGGGGGTGGATGAATCTGGTAGGGTATGTGGTGGATTTGGTGGGGTAGGGGAATTGACTGGGCTGGTTGGTTCTGTTGGTGGGATATTGGGTACTTCGGGGAAGTCTGGGGGGTTTTGCTGTTGCTTCTCCTGGGGAATTTCGGCAGCTGGTTGAGGGTTTATGGGTGGACGGTTTTGCTGTTCAAAATCCCTGTGGATGAGTAATTGAACAAGACGGTGGTGGGTAAGTGACAGGGTTGGATATTTTGCCTTTCGACAGTAATGTGCCATATTCTTCAAACAGCCCAGCAAATAATAGGGAAGATTGACCCGCCTGTTATGCCTTAAATGAGAAAGCAAAAGGAAGTCATGCTGATAGACTACCTGATAGCGACCTTCGCAGGTCAGGTAGTGCTTGATGAATCTGGCGACCTCCGGCCATGGTGGTGGCAATGAGCTGAGCTGAACACCCCTGCCTTTCAATTCGATTCATTCCCCAGGCAGGAAGAAGTTCTGCTGAACGCTGCCGATAATATGCTTGCGGCTGAACATACGATTACCGTCGCTAGGGAGGCCTGAGACTGCTGCTATGTCTTCTTCTATTACAGATATTCAGATGCCTGCGACGACATAATGGTTCTCCTAAAGATTTCGGGCGAACTGTAGGACTTGCTGTTCATTATATCCTTGAAGTCTGCGGAAATAATCAAGCCATCCCGCCTGCTGGAAGATTTGATACGCTGCTGGATAGTGTTCGAGCAGCGCTGTGGTGGCGGGCTCATTTCGTATGAGGGATCCTCCCATGGCTAGTAGCTCATTAAGTTACAGCGTCGAGAGTTTGTGTATCAGCTCTGCACAGAGTGAGTTTTTCGAACGACTTATGCAGGAATAGTGGTTAAATGCGCGAAAAGGTGGTGAAATGGGGATGGCGGCGGTGAAATCGGGTGAAATGATGGTATTGCGGATTTGACGTGTACTTCCCCTCCCGTCAAGTGCGATTAGTAATAATTGCACTTGAATGGTCATAATGGCTAAAAATCTTTCTCATTAACTATCGCCTAACTGAATTACATAATATTTACGTACCTCGCCTTACCGTTTGATTCGTTCTGCAAACAAAATATTATGCCTGTCCTTGGTAGTCCGGTCGTGGCAGAGACTTCTGATCTAAATAGAAGGACGAACTATAATCTGAGGGCGTAAAAGATTGTTGACAACTGATGTTGAAGAACTGGTGTTTCAGCGACAGAGAAGAACGAAATAATTGCTGTAGATGAAGGACTGCTGATGAATGGTGTTTCAGCAACGGAAGAAAGTCAAAAAGTGCTGAACGATGGTGTGTTAGCATTGGAAGAAATGATGAGAGTGCTGAACAGTGGTGTTTCAGCAGTGGGGAAAATGACAGTGCTGAACAGTGGTGTTTCAGCATCGGGAAAAATGATGAAGGGTCGAAGAGAAAAGGTGAAACAATAGCTGGACGGTGTTGTTTCGTCGGTTAAGGATGGTGAGGAGATGGCGGGCTGTAGTGTTTTGGGAGTGGGAAGAATGAAAAGTGCTGAACAGTGGTGTTTCAACATCGGGGAAAAATGACAGTGCTGAACAGTGGTGTTTCAACATCGGGGAAAAATGACAGTGCTGAACAGTGGTGTTTCAGCATCGGGAAAAATGGTTGAAGAGAAAAGGTGAAACAATAGCTGGACGATGTTGTTTCGTCGATGAAGGATGGTGAGGAGATGGCGGGCTGTAGTTTTTTGGGAGTGGGAAGAATGAAAAGTGTTGACCAGTGGTGTTTCAACATCGAGGAAAAATGACAGTGCTGAACAGTGGTGTTTCAGCATCGTGAAAGTCAACAGTGCTGAACAGTGGTGTTTCAGCATCGTGAAAGTCAACAATGCTGAACAGTGGTGTTTCAGCATTGTGAAAGCTTGTCTCTTTAAAGTAGGATCGTCCTCTCCAAGTGGCTGTGCTTCGATCGGGGGTCTGCAAAAATCGACTGTAGCATGGTATTCCTTGACAGGGATTATTAGTAAACAAAATCTAATCTAATCTAATACTAACGAAAAATTGATTTAAAAGAATTAATTGTTATTAGGGGTAGAAACCCCCTCAACGAAGAGAAAATGAGCGTCTGCCATGCATGTGGCCTTAAAATCTTCTTTAGAAATAGGTTGCTGGTACAGACGGAGCCGATGACCATTTACAAGTAACGGAGTTCTGGAGTCATCGATTGTGAGGAGCCTTACTGTTCCATTGGGGAAAACTGTGTCTATTTCGTAAGGGCCAAGCCATCTTGTACGCAGTTTTCCTTGAAATTCTTTAAACCGGGAATCATACAGTAGGGCCCAATTACCTTTTTGGAACTACTTTCTATTGATATTTTTGTCATGCCATTGTGATCTTTGCTGTTGAATTATGGTTGTTTGCTGAATGGCATCTAGTCTTTTCTCCTCTAGTTCGTTAAGCTGCTGCAACCTGGCTGTCTGTGCATCAGTTAGATCAAGGTTGACAGCTAGAGCAGTCCTTAAGGTTTTTATCTCAAATTCCACAGGAAAAAGAACACTCTTTCCATAGACTAACTCATAGGGAGAGAATCCTGTAGTATTTCTCCAGGTAGTTCTGTAGGCCCATAGTGCTTCAAGAAGCCTGTAGGACCAATCCTTTCTACTTTCCTTCACTGTTTTTGTGAGAATGGCTTCTATTACTTTGTTTGTGCTTTCCACCTGTCCATTGTGTTTGCACCCAATTTGTCACTAGGTGAGCAAATTAAGAGTGCTTACATGCCCAGTTGGGCTCTGCTAGGAATGATAGTTGTAAAAGGAAACGTTAGAGAGAGAAACAATAAAACAATAAACAAAAACAAATTAAAACTAACTAAAACTATGAGCATATGGAAAAATAAAAAAAACAAATATAAATGGATCAATATCACCAATGTATAAGCTGATCTGATTGATGAAATCCAAAGACACAAAGGAGAAAGGGGACTTGGGTCCCTTCCTTCTCCAATTGAAGGCTCTTGAGGCCCTCACTACTTTCTCTCCTTACAATGCAAAGATGAAGATGTGGGTGAAAGAAATCCAAGCTTATCCACTCAAGTGAGAGGTGAAAAGCCCTATGAAATGGTGCTGATTATGTTTATTGCCAAAGAATGAGTCCTTAGCAATCTTAGCAGCATAACAATACATAGAATTCCTTGAGAAAATGGTGGTCATTCATGGCTTTTTATAGCCAAACATTGGGTTATTATGCAACCTCTTTAGAATGTGAAAAGGGGCTCTTTAGGGATTAATTAGGTCTTTGACCAGCCCACCATGACGATTGAGCTCGGATTTGGTGTCAAATCAGCTTGGGAGCTGATCCATTAGTGGTTGGGAGGCCGACCAATTTCAATAAATGTGTCGTTTAGCAGGCGCACGGGTTTTTCGCCCAACAACCGCGCCTTGTGCACATATGCACACTTTGTACATTGCTGTTACGCTCATACGCGCGCGCACCCAGACGATGTAAAGAACCTTTCAAATTTTTGGTCATTTGTATAGTTTTTTGACCCTTTTGCCATGCTGAGGAATTAATCTTGTGCCATGAATGGATTTTTTCCTGTTTTGACGATGCAGAGTTCTTGTCGCCATGTGCGGACGAAATTTCAGTGATAACAGATGCCCCCTGATGGAGGAGGTTAGGAGCAAAACGTATAGCCAAAATCCATCAATGTTTCTTTGACTGAGAATGGTGTTGTAAGGGAGAGCAAGAGTGGGACCATGGAGAGCAATCCTTTGGAGAAGAAAGGAACATGTAGAACCCGACCTTCTATAAGGTGTGTAACAATATACAAGTGTGTACAAATGAGGCGGGCATGCCCCATGATCGTATGATGTAACTCTGACAGAAGATGACCGGAATGTTGGTGTAGACAACTGCAGCGCCCGCGGGGGCGGAATGATAAAGGCAGAAGAAAATTCTGCAAAGGAACATACTCTGAATCATAGGTAATGGTCGCGGCAATAAACAACGACGGTGATGTGGGCATTGGTGGCCCTACCAAGTTCAGAGGTCTTCGGAAACTGATAAGAAAAATTGCAATAGTCGCAAAGTAAGACCCACCGCAACATGAGAAAGTGTTGGCGTCGAATGTTATGGGGGTCAACGACATCAGGGAGCAATGGTGTTTCCCCCTGTGCCATC
>ML806530.1:24005-37517 GCA_009831015.1 Picea engelmannii | reverse complement strand
TGTATTATTATAAAAATTGATACATCATCATCATCACATCAGAAGGCTGGCTCATCATAATACAAGACTGGCTTTAAATCACAATTGTCAAGCTGGAAGCTCAGTACTTGTCTCATCTCATCGTCTTGATTTATGTCACAACACTCAAGCTAGAAGCCAAATACTCATCCTGCTTTACATCACAACCATCCATTTGGAAGTAGGATACTAGACTGGCTTTACGTCACAACTATCCATCCGAAAGCTCAGTGCTAGTCTCATCATATCATCTTGATTTACGTCTGAAAACTCGGTCAGAAGCAAGGAATGTCTCATCTTTCTTTACGTCTGACAACTCGGTCAGAAGCAAGGAACACATCTCATATTGATTTACGTATGACAACTGGGTAAGAAGCAAGGAACATCTCATATTTCTTTACGTCTGACAACTGAGTCAGAAGCAAGGAACACATCTTATCTTTCTTTACGTCTGACAACTAGGTCAGAAGCAAGGAACACATCAAATCTTCATTTACGTTTGACAGCTAGGTCAGAAGCAAGGAACACATAACATCTTGCTTTACGTCTGACAACTAGGTCAGAAGCAAGGAACACATCACATCTTGCTTTATGTCTAACAGCTAGGTCAGAAGCAAGGAACACATCACATCTTTCCTTACGTCTGACAGCTAGGTCAGAAGCAAGGAACACATCACATCTTGCTTTATGTCTGACAGTTAGGTTAGAAGCAAGGAACATCACATCTTGCTTTACGTCTGACATCTAGGTCAGAATCAAAGAACATCACATCTACTCACCCTTTCGAGGAAGGTCCTTTCAGACTATGCCAAGCTTATCTCGGAAGTACTCAAAATTTACACGAGATAGAGGCTTGGTCAACACGTCATCAACCTGTTCATCAGGTACATCAATGATCCAATAATCTATCTATACAGTGTGGCATCAATCAAATTTGACGAAGTATCGACCAACAGCTTCAGCTTTACTTCCATGGGTGTATTCATGGGTTTGCATTTCATCATGTCGAATCTCTTTAAGATTTCGACCGTGTACTTCCCTTGGTTAAGGAAGATCCTCTCAGGACTCTGCCATACCTCAATACCTAAGAAGTAATGCATTAGGCCAAGGTCTTTCATTTCAAATTCTGAGGCAAGTCTCCTTTTACATTCAGCGATGAGCTTTTCTTCTCTAGTTAAGAATAAGTCATCCACATATAGCAGTAAGATTACTGGATTATTATTCATAATTTTGAAGTAGATATTTGAGTCTACTTTACTCTTGGTAAAGCCTAAGCTCATCAAGAAACTATCTATATGGACATACCAAGCTCTAGGAGCTTGCTTCAATCTGTATAAGGCTTTCTTCAATCTGCAGACATGAGACTTCCTGTCTTCAACCTCAAATCCTTGAGGTTGCTCTATATACACTTCCTCTTCGATGACACCGTTTAGGAAGTCTATCTTCACATCGATTTGGTGTAGCTTCCACTTCATATTATCTGCAAGAGCTATGATGGTCTTGATCGAAGTGTATCTGGCCACATGAGTGAATGTCTCTTCATAGTCAATGCCTTCCTTTTGGGAAAATCCACAAGTGAAAAATCTTGCTTTATACTTCTCAATACTTCCATCAACAACATGTTTTATTTTGAAGAGCCATCTGGAGGATACCACATATTTATTCTTTGGTCTGGGAACTATTTCCCATACTTCGTTCTTCATTATGGATTTGTATTCCTCTGTCATGGCATCTACCCATTCTTTCCTCTGAATGGCTTCTTCAAAACAGGTAGGCTCCTCTTCTAGGAGATCACACATCAAAGCCGTATAACTGGAGAATGGATTTGGTCTTTTCACCTGTCTCGTGGTTCCTTGAAGAACACCGTACTTATCTCCATCTTGAATAATATCTCTAGCCCAAGCTGGATTTCTTTTATGGAGGATCATCATTTGAGGAGGTTCTTTCACTTCTACTATATCATGGTCTTCTAGAATTTCCTCATCAGGGGAAGTTACGACTTCCCTCACTGGTTCTGCAGCTCTGGGAACCTCCCTCATTGCAATATTGGGGATTATGGGTTCCTCTTCATATACCTCTTGAAGCTGACATATTTTAGATTTCTTGAGCACTACATATTCATCAAAGGTCACATCCCTGCTGATCTCAATGTGATTTTGACATGGTATATAGATTCTGAAGTCCTTGGAGACCTTACAGTATCCCACAAATATTCCCTTCTTTCCTAAAGGTTCCAACTTGTTTCTCTTTTCTTTAGGTATATGAATAAACACTGGACAACCAAATATTTTGAGATGGCTTACCTATGGCTTCTTTCCGGTGAACATATCTTCCAGTGTATTGAGCCCAAGTGCACTATGGGATAATTGGTTCTGCACATAAACAACTTCCATTGCTGCTTCTGCCCATAAGCACATAGGAAGATCTTGATCATGGATCATAGTCTTCATAGCTTCCAGTATGCTTCTTGTTCTTTCGTTTATCTACACCGTTTTGTTGGGGATTATAGGGAGTAGTGAGTTCCCTCTCGATCCCAACATCTTTGCAGAAGTTCACAAACTCTTTTGAGGTATATTCTCCTCCATTATCTGACCTGAGTATCTTAATCTTTCTTTCAAAAAGGTTGTCTATCAAGGCTTTGAATTCCTTGAACTTGCTAAACACTTCAAATATATCCAGGTCTTACGAGAGTAATCATCAATGAATGATACATAGTATACATACCCACTAATGGAGGATGATGGCATTGAGCCACACACATCTGAATGAATGAGCTCTACGGCTCCTTCTGCCCTGCTGTCTTTCTTCGAAAACGGGTTCTTGATGTTCTTCCCTTGTGCACATCCATTGCATATGCCTTCATGGTCACCTTTGAGTTCTGGTAAACCTGTGACCACTTTGCATATGTATGGTAGTGCCTTGTAGTTGATGTGAGCTAATCGTCTATGCCAAAGTTCACATGGATTCTTCAATGGCGTGGGTCATGGCATCTTCTGAGTGACCCATTAGCTTATGCAAGCCACCTTCTTCTTTTCCAATGATGATTGCTTCATTTATGGTCTTTCCTTTAGCACATTTCCTTCTGCAGCCTTCACTATAGATTTCCTCAGGGTTATTACATGTGACCCGGAGCAAGGTCAAAAAAACAACAAGCAAGAATAATATCCTTCTGATAATATAAAACAATAGCACAAGCAATCATGATAGTAGCTTCTTTAGAGCTATCACTTATAATTTATCTAAAGAAAATATTAAAGGTAAGGAATACAATACAAAATGAGGTCAACACTCTCATGGTGTTGTGACCTAGCATTCTTCCATGGCAACTTGGAACTAACACACGAGGTTTCTCCTAGAGGAGGTGTTAGTTGTATAAGGAAAAGCATTTACCTCTATATGCTCACATGCTATCAAGTAAAATACTTTACGACGACTGCTATTTCAACTATAATCATCAACTTGTCACATGTACCTTTGAATTTTATTAATCTTGATTAATCAAACCTGGAGCCTTGTCCTCAAGAATGAGTTCTTTCTTTTCTTCCAAGTCTCCTTCACTCAAGTGACGAGTGCTTTATTCAACCTGTCTGCTGTACTAAGACAATACACTATCTTGACATAAGGTCAGGTTAGAGGATAAGCTCTATGATCAACTTTTAATCTTTCTAATAATTTGATCATAGCTTCAACATGCAATACTAATCAAGATAATGTCATGACAAATAGATGCATATCAAAATAATCACACCTGGGTTGCATTATTCCTCTGAATGTGTTGGATCTTGAGATCCTTCTGGATCTATGGCAAGAGATCCCTTCTCCTGCAAATACTCTTTAAAGTTTAACCATTTAAACATATATGAGTAAATACCTCTGATAGCATTTGCAGGTGGTGGCACCATTTGGCAGCAACAATAATCATTACCAACTCTTTAAAAATTCAAGGGTGACTGCCACTGGTAGTACGACTGTAACTGCAACTGGTTTTGAGACTGCAAATGCAACTGCAACTTAGGGTTTTATGAGGAAACCCTATTTTTTCAAACTTCAAATTTTGAAATTCTGATCCAGGGGATAGATGCGCTGAGCTGAGGCGAGTATGCTGGTGTAGTCCGAATTTCGAAAATCCAACTTTTACCCCCTCAAACTTGATCTGCGGATTTCTGGACTGGTGCTTCTGGTTTTTTGGTACTTCTGGTACTCTAGTTTTCTGGTACTTTGTGAAACTAGGGTTTCACTTTCCAGGATATCCATCCACTGAAAAGGTGCGCTGATGATGCCAAATTGATCCTTAGGGGAGGGCACAACTTTCTAGATAGTTTTAGGGATGAAAAGATTCACTTTTGAAAAACCCTAATTTGCAGGTACGACACTAGTGACATTTTTATCTTGCGAAAGATGCTTCCTTCAGCTTGGCTCTAAAACCATGTTAATGTTTAAGCCATTATCATAGATGTTTTCATTTCATTATATAACAATATCATAATCCAAGATCACTGAGAAATACACAATCACAAGAGACACGACATTTATCCTGGGAAACCCTCTAGGGGAAGAAAACCCAACAAAACTTCCTTAATATAGATATCCAATACAATGCCAAAAGATCTCTTATGCTGATACAAAAAGTCCTCTCCTAGATATGCGCCACTCTCTCTCTCCTTTGCCGGTAAAATATCAGAACTTGTCCTTCAAACTTAGCAAGCAAGTTGTGTTTGAGTGAGGCGCTAGCCTCCTTTATTTATACAAGTCTGTCACGTGTGAAGTGTCTCTTCACTGGTAGGGCCAACTTCTCAAACTGGGTGGCTAAACCCACCTTTATTATATTTCTGGGTCTCTTTAATAACTGCTGGGGCCGACTTCTTATTATGCCTATTACAATTGTCTTTTGACCAATCCGCAAAAGGGGATTTGGTCCTATTACAATAACCGACATGATCAATCCATAATGGGGATTGATCCTATGAATAATATATCAATAATAATAAGAATACTCTTTGCAGTTACATTATTTCAATAGTCAGTACCCCACAATAGATCATGATTTACAAATTTTAAGACAAAAGGTCTTTGAAGAGGCATCTAACCTCCCTTTTGAACAAAAAGAAGATGAATGGACTTCACCCTTTCAGTGGTTATAGGGTTGTTATAATATTAATGCTGATGAATATGATGACCCTAGGGATGTAAACATTACAGAAACTGAAGGTCATAGAGACATAGAGGGACCAGGGATCAAATTACCTTTTATTGGACAACCTATTAAAATTAAGAAGGTTAATATTGGAATAGAGAAAACCCCTAAGTTGGAAAATGTTGGAGACTATTGGGATGATGCTACTGATAAGATTACAAAACTACTGCATGAGTATCAAGACTTGTTTCCAACCAAGTTCACATACATGAAGGGCATAAAAGGACCCATGGGAGAAATGAAGATTCCTTTGAAACCATATGCAAGGCCATCCAGGCAGAGACCTTACAGACTGAATCCCAAGTACACAAAGAAAGTTAAAAAGATTGAATTAAATAGAATGCTGGAAGCATGAATCATAGAACTAATTGAATAATTTGAATGGATCATCCCTATGGTGGTCCAAGATAACAAGTAAGGAGAAATTAGAATCTGTGTATATCTAAGGAAATTGAATGATTCATGTTTACATGATCCATTTCCTACACCTTTTACTGATGAGGTCCTAGATAATGTAGGAGGACATGAAGTTTATTCATTTACAGATGGATTTTTAGGCTACCACCAGATCATAATTGCTAAGGAGGGCAGACATAAGACCACATTTGCAACAGAATGGGGCTCTTATCAGTATACTGTGATGCCTTTTGGGATAAAGAATGCACCAACCATATTTTCCAGGGTGGTGGTCGAAGCATTTAAGGATTTTTTACACAAGTTTTTATAGGCATACTTTGATGATTGGACCATTTTTACCCTACTGAAAAATCATATTGAATGTTTGAGATTAATGTTAGATAAGTGCATGCAATGTCAGATTGCCCTGAATATGAAAAGTGTATTTTATTTTCACCTTTTGGAGTGTTGTTAGGACACATTGTGTGTAAGAAGGGGTTGTTGGTAGATCCTTCCAATATCGCTATCATTGTCGATATACCTCCCCCTACTTCAGTTAGATAGTTGTGCACTACATTAGGACACACTGGATACTACAAAAAGTTCATTAAGGGCTACACATAGATAACAACACCTATGGAGAAGATTTTAAAGAAAGATAGTAAGTTTCAATGGACATAGGAATGCCAACAGAGCTTCGACACGATAAAGAAGAAAATGGTTACTACACCTATTTTGTTTTTCTCAGATTGGAGTAAGGAATTCCATGTGCATGTCAATACTTCATCCATTGCATTAGGAGTAGTGTTAGCACAACCAGGTACATGATATATTGACCACCTTATAGCCTTTGCTAGCAGGAAGCTTTCTACAGCTGAAATAAATTATACTACCACTAAAAGAGAAGGCTTAGCTATGGTATATGCGCTGTAGAAGTTTAGACACTACTTGTTGGGTGGACATTTTAAGATGTTTATTGATCATTCTGCATTGAAATACTTAGTCAACAAGCAAGTGTTGGGGGGGATAATATGCAAATGGATATTATTATTCCAGGAATATGATTTTGAGATTGTGGTCAAGCCAGGGAGAATGGATAAGGGAGCTGACCACTTATCCAGGTTAGAACATGGAGAGGAACCTACCAGTTTGGATGATACACTACCAGATGCACAGTTGTTGGCCATAAGAAAAGTTGATGATCACTTTACCGAGATATTCCAGTTCCTATCCATAGGAATGCCACCTAGTGAATATACAGTTGTTCAGAAGAAACATTTGGTAGTCTGCGCTGCAGATTTTCAACTTATAGATGGACAAATATATAATATGGGACTAGATGAGATCTTGCGGAGATGCGTTATGGAGGCAGAAAGACCACTAATTCTTGCAGAAGCACATGAAGGCATTGCAGGAGGAAATTATGCAGGGAAATCAACAACGCAAAAGTTTCTCATAGCTGGCCTCTAGTGGCCCACTTTACATAAGTATGCTAAGGAATACTACAGAGCCTGCGATGTATGCCAAAGGATAGGAAATCCATCTAGAAGGGATGAAATAACTTTAGCACCTCATTTGACCTTACAAGAATTTGATAAATGGGCTATTGACTTCGTGGGACCTATCAACCCACTAGGAAGGCAAACATGAGCTCGATACATCATCACTGCTACAAAATATTTGACCAGATGGGAAGAAGCAAGAGTAGTTAAGAACTGTAGTGCAACTACAACTACACGATTCATCTTTGATGATATCATAACTAGATTTGGATTCCCGAAGATCCTTATGAGTGATCAAGGAACACACTTCATTAACAAAACCATTGACGCCTTGAATTAGAAGTTTGAAGTTCACCATCAGAAGAGAACACCATACCACCCACAAGCGAATGGTATAGTTGAAGATTTCAATAAGATATTGGAGACAACGCTGACCAAGGTTTGAAGTGTTAACATAGATGATTGGGATTTAAGAATTCCAACAGTGTTATGGGCTTATCAAACTACTTGCAAAAAGTTGACAACACATACTCCCTTTAAGTTAGTTTATGTCCTGGATGCAGTGTCCCTATGGAATATTGGGTTCCTAGCTTAATAATTGTAGCATTTACATGTATGGATGACACAGACGTTGTTCAATACAGGCTCACGCAGTTGATAGAACTAGAGGAAGACATGTTCATTGCAGTATTTCATCAGTAGGTACAAAAGGAACGACAAAATGCTTACCATGACCGACATATCAAGAGGAAATCATTTCAGCAAGGATATTTCATATTGGTATATGACAACAAGTTCATGAAGCATCCAGGGAAGTTCAAGACACATTGGCAAGGGCCATTCAAATTTGCCTATGTTACAGAACGAGGAGCTGCATAGTTGAAGACTCTTAATGGAGAATGGAAGGATGGTTTAGTAAATGGGAGCCGATTGAAATTGTATTATGACAACCAACTGCCTCACAACTCTCAGTGAAAGCAAAGGAAGAAGGGTCTAGGTACCAGGTGCAATTGAAATTGGGTACCAGACACATAAAAGAAAGTCTGTACACAATAGGGAGGGACAAAGAAGAAAGCACAGGCTGCTCCGCATAGTCTGCAGTCAAAGTAATACAGAAGGTTCAATCTTGCAATGACTCGGGACGAGTCACATGTGAGTGTTGGGGGTTTGTTGGCCCTTGGTGATGTATTAAGGAAGAAATCAAAGATTAAGGAAGAATAAAGATGAAGTAAGAAGTGTGTGAAAGGCACATAAACCGAGGAAGGGTCGAAGTGGTTAAAGAAGCAGAAAAGAAGGAATGAAGTAAGGAAAAGAAAGTCATTGAAATAGAAGGTCAAGGAAGATAAAGCATCAAAGAATATGTATTGTGGAAAAATCAGCAAGCGAAAGAAAACACCAATGGATTCTTTGGAGCACCTCGTGGAAATGAAGGAAGGATAGGCTAGAGAAGCTCTGAAAATGTGGGTCATGTGGACCTAGGGTTTTGGATCTAGGGTTTTGACACCTAGACTTTGGTCTAAGGTTGTCTGAGAGTCATGTAATGCATAAATAAAGGTATAAAAGAGTCGAGAGGGTTGGTTAGTGGTTATGATCATTGTTTATTATTGTTTTCATTATTGTCGGTGATAACAATATTGAGTTTGTATTCTGGATCTTTAGTTGGGTGTGAAGATCAACCCTGCAACTGGGTGCGCATGGAGGGGAGATAAAGAGAGAAAGAGAGAGATATGTGCAGCTAAGTGTGCAGATAGAACTGTATGTTTTCATATAATATATCAAGAAACACAGTTCTTTGTATGTATCCCTAGGAAGAGGGTGAACCAAGTAAATCTTTTTGTTCTTTGTGGTTGATGTTGTTGTTGGAAGATTGGTTGTTGTCATTGATGTCAACCCTAGTCATGGGTTTTGGACCACAAGATTTATGAAGGTATTTGGACATGAAGGAAAATGCACATGTAGGTACAAAACCCATGTATGGATAGTATACATCATGTTGTTTCTATTGGTATGTGTCACGTCACGTGGATCCTCATGGTTGAGGAGAAATGAATTTTTGAAGATGACAAAGTGAATTGAAGAAGGAAGTACATGTAGGCCCTGAAGATAATTAAAGAAAAGAATTACAAAATAAGAAAGTGTCAGGTCGGCCCTAATGTTAAAAGGAAGTGACATAAATGGTATAAATAAACATCATTATAAATTCATTTGATACAAGTCTAATTTCAGAGTTAATAAGAAGAAAAGAAGGCCAGATTTCAAGGGAGGATGAAGTCTTTTGGTGATGTGTTCTAAGCTATGTTATTTTCAGGTCATCTTACCATTTTTTCTATAACTTGTTTTCCAGAATGATTCAGATGGTTAAATCACTATGGTATTGATAAGACATATCAAGGTACCTCTGGTAAAAATCTCATCTCTTGATTCGCTATAATTATGGAGATACACTCCGTGGAAGATAGGGTTTGTGACCAGTCCTGATGCTAGTCAATAAACAGGTGTTCCGGGTAAAATAGTCATAACTTCTTCATAAATAATACAAATGAAGTGGGCCCACTTCCATTGGAAATATTACAGATTTTAGTTTCTTGTGTGTGAGTTTCAGAATCAGATGTTAAATATTGAGCGTGGGGCATGCTGTACAAGTTGGGTCTTCTGAATAGACCAAAATTGAATAAAGTCTACCATTCTTTCTATAACCTCTTTTTGGGGAGGATTCAAGGAGTGAAAATTGGAGGAGTTTCAGAGAATACATTGAGTAATATTATCTACAGGATCAAAGTACTCCAAGAATTGAAGAATTGCAGAAATTGAAGAAGTTTCAGAAAGCATTATCAGGTTCTATGTGATGATTGGTTGATGATGGTGATTTAATGGAAAGTTTTATTATCTCTCATATATTCTTGGGTGGAAGGAAGGGGAAAGGATGGAGAGTTCAACTCTCTCTTGATATTGGAGGACTGTATCTTCCTCTTGGATGTTTATCCCTCCCTTTACATTTGGAAGCTGTAGCTACCTTTGGAAGTCATTACTTCCCTTGAACAATAACTATTGATTATTTCTCATATATTGTGCCTGGTGTATTGTGGTGTATTGGTGTAAATATTATACTATTGTTCAGTGCTCATTGGATATAGTTGAATGGTTTAAGTATAAGTTGAAAAATGTTTTAAATTGTACTTGATACTGATTCACCCCCCTCTCAGTATCAACAACTGTGTTATTTTCTATTGGTTATACTGTTATTGCATGGTTGTTTTCCTTATTAAAGATAGAAGGTATAAGCTAACTTCGCAAAGCTAAGTATAAGACTTTTAAGGGATCTCTGAGTTATATTGCATTGTTATTCTGGATTCAGTTTGCATTTCCTCTGGTTGTAGACACCTATGTCCTGCAACCCCCCTATTGTTACTTCGGGTGAGACTTCATTTGCTTCGCAGGTGTTGCCGAAAGGGCTAGTAGTTAGGGCTTGTTAGTGAATTGTTAGTGCTGAAACCTGGGTCTACCCCTATGCCAACAATGGAGCTAAGCAAAAAATCGTGAAAACTCTAAAGAGTTTTTCACAATACTTATAAATCAAGTAAATACTTCGTTCGATTCCAAAATTGACAAACTAAATGAAGAACTAGTGAAATGAAACAAAAAATACCATGACATGATATTAGAGCTCGAATCAATCACAAATGAGAGTAGAAACCTAGGTAATTCAACTTCGCAGTGGGGTCCTCACTAATCACAATACTCGCCTAACATGGGGATGTCTAATAATTTCATGCCCAAGGTGAAGATTATTGTTCCAGAATTCGATGGATCAGATGCAAGAGAAACAACAAGATGGGTAAATAAAATTGAGCAATACTTCAGGTATTACCATATTTCTTATGATGAAGGAAAAATTAATGTCACATCTATAAATCTGAAGGAATTTGCGTATGACTGGTTCCTATGGTTAAGAGAAAAATCCAAATCTCTAGCAAGAGACTAGGTTATATTAAAGAAAAATTCTTCCTACGTTTTCTCGACACAGAAGAAAAGGGGTTTTCACTAAACTCAACCGATTACAACAGTCTAGTTGTTAAGTACCTGAAAAAATATGCAAATATACTTCATAAATAAGCCTTAATCTCAACAAAAATACGCCAAACCATTCACTAAATAATCAACACAAGAATATGAGATAAAATCCTTGAGGTAGGGTAACACCATATATTAATCCTTATGGAAGGACAAAAATCCTCAAGCAATACTTGCTTGTACAATAACAATATTCTTCACTATGACCCAATACATTCCTTACACTTCTTTATATAACATTCTATATCATATAGGAACATTCTAGAGAAGGAATCTTCTAGAAAGCCTATTTATTATATCTAACTACCATAGTGAGATGTATTTAATAATACAATGGACCTAGTCCACCTTACATTGAATGAATTCCACTAATAATACATAACCACATTCCCATTGGGTACCTCCCTAGGTATATTTATACATTCTATCCCCCTTCACATATTTCATCCTTGAAACACGTGGAGAAACCATACAATATGACTGGATAATAAATGTAGCCAACTGATACCAAGTATGACCATCCATCCATCATAATGGAAGCCGAACATGATGTCCAATTGATTCCATGCCACCCTGATATTTCTCTGCATCATGTCAGGGTTTCCATGGGATTGGTTCTCGAGCCTGATGTCTTCTTGTAGGGATAGTAGTCCTCCATGCACCATTTGATCAATTTCCTTTCTAGTTCCCTGCTGGTGCATAAAAGTGTTGATGCTCATGACCTTACGTTGACGACTTTTGTTTCTCTATATGATGTGGATGACGATATACAACAACTATAGGAATTTGTTCTTTTTTCTTCAAATCAACAACAGATTGTGCCTTTAATTCACTGACCTCATTAGCTTCTTTTTTGTTTCCTTCATGTGGTTTTCTGATCTAAAAATGAAGAAGACTTGTATTCTTGAAAATATTTGCAAGTTTAATTTTATGTGTTAAAATGCAAATGGATCAATTTTGCAACACAACCTTAATATAAATTTACTCATTCAATATGCATATAAACAAAAACAATAAACAATGAACATAAAACACATAACACAACAAATGATAAAGGAGTTCACCCCTCTCTTGGGCTACATCTCCTGGTCCAGCTTCCAATGGATATTTTGTATTATTTGATCAAAGTGCTGAAAAATGTGCTTTACAATGCTCAAAATGAAATATATATAGCTCCAATGGCTTCAAAACATCCAAAAACCCCTAGCTGGGCTTTTTTGACACCTCGTTTGGCCAAAAATTGAAGAAGATAGGCTTCCTGGAAGTTCCCCTTCAAACTTGCTGTCTCTGGATCGCCAAAATGCACCCCTTGTTGGCTCAACCTAGCCCCCACGTGTTTTTATGCGTTAAAACCCAGCACCGGGTGAAACCGCACAAACGATGTGAACTGTAGGACGGTTATGGGCACACCTAGCCCCTAACCGCCAAGGCCGAGGTCATGTGGCCCATGTGACCACGTGCAAACGCAAAATGGGGCTAAAAATTTAAGAGCAAGTGTGGTCGTGACAAGTGGTGGGTCGTTGGTTTGTATAACCATTGTAACCAAATAAAAATGCAACCCCACGTGCGCGCGCCAACGATATAACAATGGGTCATATGGTATTGTATATTCGACCGGGGGCTGGGGCTAAGCCCCAGCCCAGACCCCCGCGCCGACCACATAAAAATTCTAACTTAAATTTAAATTAAACCATATATATAATAAGGAATACGGTGGGGCGTGTTGGCAGCGCAGACTTTGCAAAGGCTATACATGTGGGTGGAGGTCACGGGGTCGATTCCGGTGGACTCCAAATAAATTTTAACCAATAACAGGGTGCCACATGGCAGCCCATGACTGGGCCACGTGGCATTGTACAACCAACCAAATAATGCCACATGTCGCAAAATCATTCATCAATATCTACCAACTGTCCACCACTCAACCCTGCCACGTGTCGTACGGACTGCCACATCAACATCCGTACGGACTGTACAGTCAACATCCCTTTTTTTGCTTATTTGTCATTTTGAACAGAACGTGATATATCTCGCTCCCGATATCCCTTTGAACCCAAACGAGTTGTGTTGGTTTCATAATGATGAGGTCTACGCTCCCATTTGATTTGAAGAGATTCCAAGCACTTTGAATTTTTGAGCAAAATTTGATCCCCTAGATCACACCTCCCTCCCCATTGGAAAGCTTTTAGACCTCCAAAAGACTATTTTCAGTCTATCTGAATATGAGGGTATAGCTCCCTCACCTTTCCAACCTCAATCCACTTGGCTTTGCTTGGATTTGTACCTTTAAGACCAACTCGAAGATACTCCACATTTCCTCGTTTTGAAGTT